>JAYKKI010000068.1:8027500-8175000 GCA_039881145.1 Druceiella hillmani
AACCGAACAAAATAGAAGGTAATCAAAACTCAGTGATGTAAAAGTGATATATTGATATGTGCATAATTTTTTCAACAAATTAACAATATAGACTGACATAGAATAATAAATATATATTTTACAACCCTTAAAGAAATGGAACAAAACATTCATCGCGAAACTGATGAAAGTTCTTGCTGAACTTTCATCAAGTTTCCTCATCAAAATTCCTTCATTGGAATATAGGAAGCTAGGAAATACCTAGTGTATTTCCTATAGTAATACCTAGTGTAAGGCTGATTTCATGTCGAAAAATGTTACTATGTCTCCATCGATCGTATATTTTCCTCCAATGGAAGATACCACAGTTATTGAAGTATTGATTTTGAACTGCACCAAAAAATAGTCACTGGGTAATTGCCTTCTCCTTCTGAAAATTAACAAAATCGGACAAAGGAAACTGTATGATTTTGCACTACACACTTGCAAAAAGTTGATAAATATATTCATTCTCTCTCTGAGATATAAAGTAATATGTAAATATTATTTATTTATTTACGTACAAATGTGTCAATACATTACAGGTAAACTCTTTCTAGTGATAAAAAATTCATAGCTTAACAAAATTCAAACATTCATATTAAAACTAAACACAAAAGAATACACAAACTACAAAATATACCCATGATATATTTCGACAAATTGACTTTTATTCATAATAAACAAATCACAATCTGATACAACCATAGGACGTATGGGCAATACTTTTGTGATGGGATATGCTTTACGTATTTGATCATTTTGTAAGTTTTTTTTTTCAAGAATTTACTTTTTGGATCACTTCACAGATCTGGTCAGTGTAACCTTTGATTTACTGTACAAAATGTTGGTGTTCTTCCTTCAAAAATTATAGAAGTATAACAATTGTTTGGAATGGGCGTTTGATATGGTTTTTCTTCTAAAAGCTTTTTTTAGACCATTTAATGCCAAAGAAATTTTTCACATTTCGATCTCCAGTGAACACAGATGATAAGAATTTGACCATGATAAAGAGCTTCCATGGATATCACTTCGAATGATATTTCAGCAAGTGTTCCAAATACAGAAACATCTTTTTTTGCAGAAAAACTTCTAGCCTAAGATCAATGAACCTTACAGATACTTCACACCTTTTCTAAATTCATTAACAATACTCCTGATGTAATTATACGCGGTATTTTCTAGTTTTGTATTTTAGTCAAACAATATTATTGCCATTTTCTAATTGGGCTTTGTTTTAAAATTTCAATTAGTGAAAGTTTATTAAATGTAAGTTAAATCGAACAAAGTTACAGTACAATTGAAATAACATTTACTAAAATGAGCTTCTTAATCAGAGGTGAGCCAACTCTGAAGTACTTCAAACCGAGTGAATAAAGCCGATTTAACAACGATCATGGGATAGTGTCATAAATTTAATTAGATTATTTAAGAACTCATTCATTTTTGAGTCATTTAATCGGGTTGTTGATAAATAAAGGCGATTAAATAATGAAGAACCTATAAGAATTATGATCCTCCTCTAAATTTTAAAATTCACCTGGCCCACGTGGCTCATATAAATAAGAAACTTAGTAAATCGGATGATTTTTTCTAAAGTATGTCATCATCGTGCTCATACTCCCGGAATATTTATAATGCAAAAAATATTTCCTGTACACAACTTTTTGTTCTATCGGCTTCTCAAAAATCTCTCTAACTATGCAATTTCTTCACGGACCGGCATTGTATTTTAAAATAAGACTTGTATATCGGATAACTTTCGGAAGTATAATTAAACCTACACCGCTCCCCTACAATAAACTCACTAACATAAGCAGTGGGAAAACCTATACAAACCCGGCTTCCGCTATTGTTTTTGAAACATATAAATGTTTCTGTTGGATGTTCGTAAGAGTTAATCTTTGCTAACAGCCCACCTGAAAATGTTGTAATGCAACAAAACCTAGTTCGTGGTAAAGAACTTAAAGAAAGTAGAAATGATACTATATAACGTAGTTTCATTTAATTGCGAATAATGAATTAAATATTTATATGAAATAACTAACAGACTTGAAATTCAATTTTTATAACCAAAAACACAACTTGAATAAACTAACGAATATTATTTATTAATACCTACGAGTAAAGAATGTACTCGTAGAAATGAACAATAAAATATGTGCAAACGAACTATTAAAGTATAAGAGGTAACCAAATATGTTCGGTTTAATTCGAACACGCAAACGATACATAGAACGAGCGCAACATACGATCTAGCGAGGCAGCCGCTAACTCGGTTCATCACAGACAAATCGGTTTACTTTGGCTTAATCTTGAATCGGTTTACGAAGTCGAGTCATTACATCTCTACTCGCAATAAACTTTAATCAAAAATTTAACGTAATGATTACTAAAGAAAGAGTCAAGCAACACAGGTAAAATATGTTTAATAATTTTTGGTAACACAATAATTAAGTCACATAGAACATAAAGAGATGTGACTAAAATATACAAAAAGAATTAATTGTCTCCTCCCCTCTTCTCATTAATATTTAAATTTTTATTTGAACCTAAATACCCTCTTTGCCAGTTCTTCTCGTATTTATGAGCTTTATTATTTTTCTAATTCGATCCCCACTTAAATTAAATATTATCTATATTAGCTTTAAAACTTCATGTGTAATGATTGTAGTATTATTTAAAATAATTAAAAATAAATTGTTACCTTATGGTTCGGTAGGATAATGTATCAGTTTTTTGCTTATCTCTTCGAGAAATCACAGGTTGTTAAATATCAATATAATTATAATGGTCACTATTCTGCACACCTTCTCTATATCAAAATGATACTCCAAAGATGAAAACTAGATCTTGATATTAACGATGCGATATTAATTTTCACAACTACCGAAATGGAAATGCTGCACAGCGTCGTTACCTTCATTATTTTAAATTCATTAAAAATTAAATATGTAAAATAGAAAAGATATAATTGAAAAAAATAATAATAAATTTGTGTGAACTTAAAAATAAATAAAAGGATAGCAGTGAACTCCTGATTAAGAATCCAAATAATGGATTGTTATCAACTTTCAACCATGACATATGTGTTCATTGAGGGATATTTATTTTTTTTAATTGAAATTTGCATCATACATAGGAGCTTTGGCTACATATAATTGTGTACATACATAGGAACTTAACAAAGCCTTACTTAAGCCTAATTTTCAAGTGCAATATCATTGTCATGCTACAAATACAGAAATTTTGTTTAATTAAATTTTCATAGTCGCATCGCGGGTTCCTTTATAAAATTTAACTTCAGAATATTCTGTTGCAGTACCCGTATCTTCACATATCTTCAAAAAATTAAACTTTGTTTTAAGTATATTCTTGTAATAACGATGCTGTTTCAAGGAAGCCTCGGTAATGGGCTGAAGACATGGTAAAGGCGGCGGACATAAACTGGATGAACATTGCTAAGGAAAGAACGAAAGGAATAAAACTGGCGAAGGTTAAAACAAAATAAATATCTTTAACATTATAATTAAATAAAAATAGCTAATGATCATATTAAAAAAATTTTAAAAAGTTGATACTATGTTTTAATAAAGCAAACACACGTAAATTCATGAATAAATATTTTCTTTCTTATTATTCGTTTACCGAACATATTGTCACCAGATATAATCATTAAAATAAACTGATGTATTTCATATTCAATTGAAAATCGAATTATTAATTAGTTTTCATCGGAAATAAGAGTTAAAAGCAAATAATCAATAACATAACTATTAATTATCCATAGGCACATCCATCCGGCAGCCGCTGTTTTCTGTGAGACTCTTTATTGATCATTCTATATAGTTGCCATGTTTATATATCCCGATTAAGATTGTATACAAATATAACGGAGAATATCTTTGGCACAATAAAACGAAGAATAATGGTAGATTATTCCGAATTATTTGTCATTCTCAATATCCAAAACGAAGAGGTAATAGGGTATACATTGCTTGCGAAAAGATTTTTCTAAATCAAATACAACTTTTGTGGATATATTCCTACATCACGTACGCAGGAAATCTCATAAGACCTGTCTTCTGGGAATAGCCGGATAGAGATGGATTTGATTTGGTGACCCGTAATGTTGACTGAATATTTACAACATGAGAAATATACAAAGTTGAATTTTAATGAATGAAATTTAATGAATGTGAAACTGAAATGAGTTTCGAAACATCGAATTCCTTACTAAATATTTGGTTATCAAAATATTCTGTAAATATAGATAAATGTCAATATTTCGGTTCTCTGCGGCACAGTGTAGATATTTGTTATAGGAAATATGTTTTTACACATAATACCAAACATAAACAAAACATAAAAGTTTTATACACATAAAATCATTCCATTTAACCATAGAAAAATATGTTATGAAAGCTCTCATTTTTAATACTCTACAACTTTCTATACTGGCATGCCCACAAGTTACATATTTCCAATACCGGTATCTGGAATCATATCTAACCTCTTAACCCATTAATCTTCACTACCCCAGAATAATAATTTGCCAAAATAAGTCTTTAATAGCAACTCTAAAAATATTTAGAAATTTTATAGATCGTAACATAATTTTCCAAAATTCCTATTGTAATATTGGAGTTATTTTGTATAAATAGGTAAAGACATAACAAAGTAAAAAAAAACAAATGTGGATATGAAAGAAATGAAAAAAATTTATGAGATATATATATATATATATATATATATATATATATATATATATATATATAATATATATATATATATATATACATATTTAATTCTAACTAGATTTTTCTGTTTCTCATATTTTACAAGTATACGAATATTTTTACGCAGTCTTATAACGAGACTCAGTTTCTATTTATTCTTATGCTTGCTGCACCTATTACAAAATTTTAAGTAATTTTAAAAACATTTTTATTTTTAATCCAAATGGTTTACAAAATAAGGGCTGAAAATTTAAACGTAATTACGAGATCAAGTAAGGCAAGAAAAAGAAAAGATTTTACTTAGATCTTCTGGAACTATTTTTGCTTTCATTTTAAACTGCTTCCTTTTGCACTTTTGACTTATGGCATCAATCTTCTTTTACCAAAGAAATTTATAAGTCGGAAATTCTGAATTAAATCTTTTACTGATAAGCAATTATATATATATATATATATATATATGTATATATACATTACAATACAAATAAAACTAAGTTTGAGACCTTCAGAATATTGAAAAAAAGTAAGGCTGTTAATTGCTTTTTATTGCGCGATTCCTTACTTTTAAGAATATTACATTTCAAAATTCATATACAAATATATTAATGAAAAAATAATAATTCATAAGATCATAAGACATGCAAATAAAAATTTTATTCTAATGATAATTATCAACTTACATAAGTATTGCTGCGCTCACTCGCTACAAATTGATTATGTTCGATATTTGAACTGCGGTAATGCGGTTTAGTAAAAAATTTAAACACAAGTAATCGCATGAGGACAGTCGTCGTTGACTGTTATTGTGAGCAAAAAATGTTTTTCGGTTTGTCTTAAATGTTCATATGCGATTCGATTTTTTGCCTTGAATTCTACTGTATTGCAATCTCAGATGTTCATTGGTATTTTCACGGTTTTAACGAATTTTATGTATTACTGTTATTCCTGAGTTATAACATAACTCAGATGAATTTCGCGTAAATAAATTTCTTGCGGCGATTGCAACTTGAATTTAAAAGAGATTTCACGGTGTCGAACATCAAATCCAAAGTCACGCTAAAAGTTTACACGTGTATATATATATATATATATATATATATATATATATATCTGTATACATAAACACATGTCTATACTTTTTTTAAATACCCCCATTTCGGTATGGTACCAAGTCAGCGGATACCTATGTGTCTCACAATCTACTATCAAATTCTATTAACTTACTGCATATCTTTTTATATGTAAAGAAAATGATAATAATAGGACATACGAGTATTACACATGCAATGTAAGGAAATATGCAAACCCACTGAAATGAAAATTTCTTAATTGTTCAAAATAAAATTTAGCAACTTAGCACAAAGCTAACTAATATCTGTGGAAAAAAGTTTTCCATTATTGCAATAAAGAAAGACCCCCGAAATTTATTTTGGCCCATAAAACCATTATGCTTATTGCGTCTCCGTACAACGTTGTATCATTTTGACCAATATTTCTTTGCAAAATGGTTCATTTGATACAGTGTTTTAGTTGTTCATTCAAAATTCCGTTATGCAGTAGGTAATTACGTTATTGTTTGAACTATGTAACTACATAATGTCGTGCTATGAAATTATCCCGGCTTAAGAAGACGGCGCTCTATTATTTACAAAACGTTATTCAAATATTTTTAGAAATAAATTTCTATTGATATTAATAATATGAATTAAATTTCCGATAGAATGTAAATAAATGTAGTTATATTTAAGTTTATTTATTATATTTTTTTCCAATCTTTTTTTTTTTGCGAATCCGTCATTTCAAATTTAGTGTTTCAATAACTTAAAAGAAAAATATTTGTCATTGTTTTTAATTTTATTTTTCCTTAACAATATAAGTAATTAAAAACTCCACAAAATTCACCTTTCCCATGGGCACTTTCCATAAGCTTTATTATAATTTTAATTGCACATAAAATTAACGCAGTAGATCAGACGAATTTCGTACTAGAAAGTGAAAAACACAGATGTTCGCTTACTTATTAGCACCCCGAAAGGAGTACATGTAGAAAATAGACTGAGAAAATACACTACAAAGCTTAAGATTATTTGTCAATTCGCAACAAATAACAAAATTAATATTACAGTGTAAACACAGTGCAGTGCATTCCGCTTTCTGGGTTATAAATGCAAAAAAAATTAAATAAATACAAAAAACCACATAGATATCAAAAAATTACACTATGCAATGAAAATTCGTTAAGAAATAATTTATTTTATTCACTTCGTATAATAAAAAAAACTGCTTTCTGAAATTTTTGAGCCGACGATCGTGGACGCAACTACGACCATTAAGTTTTTTTCTAAAATAAGCATTAAATAAATAATATGATTGAAGCTTTTTAAGTTACCGTAAATAGTCAGAGTTAATATTTATAAATTCATAATAACCTCATTGCAATTCGTGGTATATTAATTACGGAAATCTGGTGGTGTTTTTCTGAATTGTGTTTTAAATGTATACGTTCATTGAAAATATCTATATTTTTTGTTGACCGATAAATATTAGTGTTAACTTTCAAAAATAAAGTAAACAATTATGAGCCAATATAAGCAATGTGAAATACATGTGTTTCTAGGTATGCATCAAAACAACCTATTGAGCCAGTGACCATTAAGTCCTTTCTTGGTAATTAAATGCAATTACTTTTCATTTATTTCATCTTTAATCAGTATAAGGTGATATTGAAGTTGGCTGCTGCAGCTATTAGCAATTATAATCTATCAAATGATTTCACAGAATCCTTAACTTAGATAAAATCAGTCAACTTAGTTATCATCTATCAACTGATTCAATAATATTTACAGTGATAATTATTACCATTTTTAACCGACTTCAAAAAAGGAGAAGTCTTAATTCCACTGTATTTTTTATTCTGTACCTAATATTTCTGAAACTTGAATGATTATTTTTATATTTACAAATAGATACTCTCATTATAGTATGACGGAAATTATGTACGAATATGACAATGGAAATGACGATATGCCATACAATTCTCCAAAATTTAACAGAATTTAAAATTTGGTTAGAATATGGCCATGGATATTGAAGATATACTATAGAAATTCCTCAATACCTAATAACATAGATGCGTGGTCGAGTTTCTATGTTTTAAGTATGTTGATAACCTAATAAAACATGACTAAGGGTCACATAAATTTGTTCTCTGACAAAATTAGGATGCAACATAGTTTTAATAGAACAACTAGGGTAAATTTCTAAGAATGGGCCCCCAGTTTATACATTTATTTCTAATTAATTTCCTTTATGAAAACTCTTACAATATTTTTAATAAAATAATTTTATAAATATATTTGGTGTTAATTTTGTAGAAATTGATTATGGACAATTAAATGAAACTACGTGATGTAGTATTATTTCTACTTTCTTTATGTTCTTTACCACGAGGTTTCGTTGTATTACAACATCTTCAGTTGTAATACAACAAAACCTAGGCCGTGGTAAAGAACTTAAAGAAAGAGATAATACTACATCACGTAGTTTAATTTAGTTGTCAAAATAATTTGTATAAAGCCAACTAATTGCTTTAACTCCTTTTTTCAATTTTTTGTTACAGCAGAATGGACAATTACTTTCGAAATTAAATTTTTAGCCTAAGAAAATTAATTAACTTTATGATTAAATTTCGTTACATTTAAGACCATATAATTGTTTTAAGTGAAATTTTAATAATTTTGAAATTATGTTTATAAATGAAAATAACGAGAAAGTTTTCAAAACGAAATCCAAAATCATGCAATCCTGCATTCTAATGTATAAAATATTTGTTATTATATTTATATCACAGATAAAACAATTATGTTTCTATGAATAAAATAACGCTCATATGCAGGCCAATACTAGTTTCAATGTGAGAAAGACCATAACCAAGAATGGCCCGTTCGTGCAATTTTATCACAGAAATGCACATCAATATTCATTTACCCATATCCTAAGTTTAATGTAAATTATTTATCATAAAATAGTTCTTACGTATAAAAATGTGACAAAAAAGTATTTCCCGCTAAAGGGTTAAAATTTTATCAAACTTTCATGTCTCAATCTGCAGTCACTTTTTTATTTTTTTCTTAAATAATAAAAGCGTAAGGACCTAGTTCATCAATAATTTATTAGTTTAAAAAATTTAAAAAGCACTCTTTTATAAATATTGCACTGAAAAATAAAAAATAAATATCAAACCTCTTTTTTCTCTCTAGTCTTTATCGTAAGCCATGTTTGTTATTGAATATAATATTTAAATGTAAAAGCATGGGCCGCTTTGTCTTTAAATCTAACTGAAATATTAAATATTTTCATTCACAGAATATTAATTTGAGAAGCACATTTTTTTTTGGAGAAAAAGCACATAATTTTATTTTACTCCACATAGAGCTAAGTATGCTTGCCCATATGCAACGGTTTGCCATCCTGAACAGACCATTACGTGTACAAAAATGAGAAGTGCATATTCGGTTGGGATACATTGTTCCATCTGTAAAGTCTTTAGCGTAAGCCATGTTTGTTATTGAATATAATATTTGAATATTAAAGCGTGGGACGATTAGTCTTGAAACCTGACTGCAATGTTCATTTACATAATATTAATTTGAGAAGCAAATGTTTTTTTTAGAAAAAGCGCATAATGTTATTTCACTCCATATAAAGCTAAGTATGCTTGCCCACACGCGACGGTTTGCCATCCGAAAGAGACCACTGCATGTACAAATATTAGATGTGAAAACACGGTTGGGATACATTGTTCCATTATCGAGTTCGGTGTCTAATTTCCGATTATATTTGACTGAATCAGTACGATAATATCATTTTATTGTTTTATCATCAAACTACACACAATGGTTAAGTTTCATAATTGTAAAATAATGTGAGAACCTAACACGATCGGAATGGGTTGTTTCATTTTTGAGTTCAGCTCTCTAATATATGGTTCTATTTCATCGAATCAAACCGATGGTACCATTTTATTTTGATGTCATCAGAAATATACACAACTGAAAGTTACATAATAATATGAAAATTTGAAGCCGAAACACAATTAGGATAGGTTGTTTCGTCACAGAGGTCAGTGCCTAACTTCCCGCTCTATTCCAGTGAATCAATTCGATGGTGTGACTTTATTGCTTTGTTATCAGAAATACGCACTACTACTAAGATTGATGATGATACAACAATTAGAAGTGCATGAAATTTAGTTCCGTAGATTCCGTTACATAGCAGGTTAGTTAAATAAATAGTACTTATTAAAACGGTGTTAAAAAAATACTTTCACATTTTCTAACAAGTTACTTTCATATGTTATCATTAATATATACTTACTTAATTTTGCGGCAGATATCAGGAAAAGCATCTCTCTGCAAACAAACCTCTTCATTCTAAGAATATAGAGGCATTATAACATACATTAGATCATTAGATACATTAGACGAGTCATTATAACATACATATTCGTGAAGAATGTTTTATACTTAGCTCATACTTAAGCCATTCGGGTATAATGTATGGCCCTTATCTGCTCATAATTACTTTGTGTGCTTCTAAAATGAAGTACACAACATTATTATCTTTGGTTATCGACGTTGTAAGCCGCCTTTTCGGATATCGTCATTGTGATGAATATAATCATCAAATTGTCATCAAAATTATGACAAAAAAATTATAGTCTCCTCTTCTTAATAACTTAAGATAAAGTGACTATTTCCAAATAAAATATTTTAATGTCATTGTTATACCTATATATCACAAGACTTTTTATTTACTTTAAAATTATATATGTTCATTAAAACTTATTCAGACTTTCACGTTATTTTAATATTTTCACGTATTACTTTTGCAGTAATATTATAACAGAATATAGCCGGTAGGGAACGATCAGGCAAAAAAATAAGATAGAGGAAAAGCCACTGATGATACATTACATATAGTTTAATTAACCATTTCTAATATCAATGATCCGTAAACATAACTTCACAAAACATAGTTTTTCCAATTTTTCACACTTGCTTTTTACTGATGGACGTTATTCCCTTTGAAGCAATGAGCGTTTATACAGGAGAAAATAAATTTGATTAAAATTTTTACTTTATCATCACTACAGCGTAATTGTCTTCAACGAATTGATAAAAAAAGCAACAAATTGAAAGAAAAGGAAATATCAATACTTTTTAAAAATCTACAATTTTATATTTTACAATTTATGCATAATTAATTTTGATGACGGACACGATAAATACAAAGGTAAAATTATGAAGTATTCGTGAAAGAAATTAATTTCACCGTAATGACTTAAATAGGGACGCTGAAAATCTGTCTTATAGTTCAATATAGTAGTTGTTCAGTATATATACTGATCAAAACTAAACTATGGATGTACCACCTACCACATGTATGGATGTACCACCTTGCCTACTATTATACAATGGAGAACTTACGTATTTGATTAATCTCAATTTCACTTTCTACTTCTGTATGGAGCGGAGGTTTAAATAATTTTTTGTCAGCGTAAGTTTTGTTTTAATTATTAACGTGGCCGTACCATAATACATTTAGAGAGTAAAGCTTGAAATAAAGTGTTAACTAATAGAAAAAAAGCTATGACTTCCTTAAGCATACGGAATATCACAATTTTTTGGTTTCTCCATCTAAAAAGGGTACCGTACTTACGAACGGTAGCCGGTGACGTGACGGTAGACTGTAAACGGTAGCATACCTGTCTATCTGCCTGTTAGTCACAGCCATATTTTAGATCTGTTTGGAAATTGGGTGTAGTAATAAATCATATTAATTTTATTTTTTAATATTAATTTCAATATGCAGCAAATATCACTAATATATATATATATATATATATATATATATATATATATATATATATATATATATATATATATTTATCTGACTTCCCCCCTAACCCTTGTGGCGCCCGCGAGTTCCTTACTTTTGAAGTATTTGATTTGTCAAATATCTTGCATGTTTTCTGGAGTTGCATATTCCAGAAAATTTATCAGAATAAATTATAAGCAATAAATTGCTTCTAAATTGACTACATTGGTGATGTAAATATGTAGCTATACTAACCTTGACTATCACTTTCTAAACTTCAAGACGGGTATTTTCTTAAAATAAATACACCATTTAAACTCACTAGTTAATGGGTCCAACCTTTTTGTTATTACAAAAAAGCAAACACGATTTCGTCAAAGTCGTCATTAAAAATGCTTTTTTACACAATGAGTACTTTCAAGCAATAAAATTCAGATTGTTAAGTTTCACAGAAAATTTCGATCAAAAGCGGCGCTTGAATCCCTGTCAACCCTTACCATTATTCTAGGGAAGACAAAAAAATTTACGGATTTACAGCATTGTCCACAAGGAGCTTAATTAAGCGCCTGCGATCTTCTTTAAGGTTCGTATTTTTCTTCTCTCGTGATAATTTTAGTTTATTAATATTATTTATTTACTGTCATAACATAAAATTAAACGTTAATTTATTCTTTGCGAAAATTCAGTTTTCAGTCAATTCAGTCCAATTGGAATTACTATGATAAACGTAAATAATAATTAAATAAATCTCCAAGTGTCCTTTATTTTGGTTACAGCCCTTTATCTTCGTTAAAATTAGTTACAAAATTTGAGTTCAAAATATAAGACCGAAATCAACGTAGAAAATTGTTTCACGGTACAATTTCACTAAAACCACATTGAACTATCCCGAGGATTCCTTCTTTAATATTATCAACTATGTAATTGTTAATGTAAATATTTTATCCTACAGAGTAATTTGTTATTCATAGTATACTTCACATAATTCAATTTTATAAAAAATAGTAGGTAGTACAAAGGTAGTAAATAAATAGATATAAAGGTAGTACAAAGGTAGTAAATAAAGGTAGTAAATAAATAGATATAAAGGTAGTACAAAGGTAGTAAATAAATAGATATAAAGGTAGTACAAAAGTAGTAAATAAATAGATATAAAGGTAGTACAAAGGTAGTATAGAAGTAAGTATAAAGGTAGTAAATTTCAGCAATATTCTTCAACGTGAAATTTTCTTAAAATTTGCTATTTATTTTTCAAAGAAAAAGACATCAAAAACAAAAATAATTAAGTTTCAATCAAATATTTATCACGATAATATAAGAAATGTATAAGCGAGAACAGACAGCTTTTTCTCTTCATCATTAGCTTATCTTGGTAATATAAAAATGGTAAATACATACTTGCTAATCCAATATGGACACATTACATTAAAATATTTGCATTATGTCTTTCATGAAATTTGGTCCACCAAAAGAGAAATAGAATCAAACACATATCGATGATACCGTTTTCTTTACCGCTTACATAGTTTTCTGTATTTTCTGAAATTGTTGATGCAATTTAAACGAAATAATTTTAATTTAAAGTTGTAATCAAATTACTTTATGTATTAAATTTTCAGATTTTTCTAACCATAGTTGGAAAATTGAAAAGGGTATGTTGCACGTGAGTTTGAAGCTTAATATTTTGCAAACAGAACGTAATAACGAAAAATTGTAAATTAACCCTTAATATAATTTTTAAAGACCTGTCAAATAATATCTCATTATATAACAGGCGTAAAAAAACGCTCCGTCACTTTGTATATACTAATTGATATATTTTAATATTTTGCTTAACATTAAGTAAGTAATATTTAATTTATGTTTTAACATTAAATAAGTTCTTCTTACGGAGCATACTAACTACGAGTATTACCCGCGACTTCGTCAAGATAGTGTATTGGATTATATTTTTTCTATTACTAAAATAGAATAAGTAATAATATTAAAAACGGTTAAAATAAATTTATCGTACCTAAGACTTTCATTACAAAGTTATAAGGATTTAAAAAGTGACAAATTACGATTCGCGTTCAAACGCCCCATACAAAACACATCTAGTTTATGACGTCACTGGCCAGTTATTTAGCATTCATTATTAGGGAGTTAATTAAATATTTTAGTATCTCGCTAAATATTGCGTTTAAATTATACGTTGCGTATTACAATTTTCTTATATTTTTGTGCGGAAACTAAATTCATAATAACTTTTTTAATTTAATGAACGAAACAATTTACGTTTTTCCTATTCAAAAGTGTCGATGAATTGTTTGTTATGTGCATTATTTTTTAATCACAAGTTTATTTTATACTATACAGTTTAAACCATTTTTACAAAAAATATCGACATCAATCAAATGCCCCAATTAAAATAAAATTTTATATGCCGTAGGTGATATTTTGGCATACCCTCATATATATACTCATTCAAGTAAAGCCAGTTTGTAATGTGACCAAGCCTACTCCTGATCTTTAGCCTTGAGCCAATGATATCACCTAACTAGGCATAAACCTGATAAATGGAATTTCATAAAATGCTATTTATTGATTTGTGGCTACTATGTATATAGTTGAGTTTGTCTAAGAGTTAAAAGATGTCGAAGAGGTAATTAATAAGTACTCCTTGATTTTGTTATTTATTCAGCACTGTACCATTTTGTATGGATACTTCGTAAAAATACATATTAATTAGATTTATCTTTCTATGTGGTTAGATGAAGTAAATACCTTCGTGTTTTGTGCATAAATTCGTAGAGACTTGTAGATACCTGTATCGTAGAGAGTTTCGAATAAAATTACAATCCGCCATCTGGGACATTCGTCATATTAAATTTATGATAACGCCCCTCAATCCACGTCTTTTTCTGGGTATCAAGTTATTTTTCAGAGGAATTTACTTCAAATTAGTTGGATATTTCTCATAGGTATAAAATTGTATACACTGTGAGAAAATGAAGAATTGTGTAAACTGTGAGAGTAGAAAGGTGGACTTGACAAAATATAAGGGTTTTATGTTTCACCAGGAAACCCTTAGAAATGGTCACGATAAAGTTTAAATTTGATAATGGTTTGATTAGTTTTTGGAGAATAATTTCCTGTCATGAAATTTGCTCGATATAATAATAAACAGATTGGCACTGTATAGAAAATTCAGACTTTGACGGAAAACTTAAACCGGAGAAGAAGAGTAAAACGCATATTTAAAACATTTTAAGACACGGTGGCAGGCAATTTTATTTCTCCGACGATACTTTTGCGCAAGGTATATTACGCGTGATCACTGAAACTTGACCATTTCTTCAAAGGTATTCAGTATCATAAATACCAAGTATTGCTAGGGAATAAGGTCACAACTAGGTAATCGTTTTTAATTATTAGTAATAAATTTTTACTAATGATGAAAGAATAAAAGTTAATTATTCGAAATATCATGCGTTAATACAGAGAATAGTTTTCACGACAAACGAAGAGAGTACTTGAAACAGAATCTTTAAGGCTTACAACACAATGTAACTTTAATAAAGATATATAAATATAAGTCTTAAATTTTTACATTCATAACATTTAAATAGTCTAATTATTATACCTCACATTAGAACTAATATATTGTGAGGTAAACTGAATACCACAATGAAAAATCAATAGTTTTTTAGATGCTTTTTTTCCTAAACGAACATTGAGACGAAAAGCATGAGTAAATTTTACAAGTGTATTCAAAAGATAGGCTCCGAAATGAATGGACATTTTTGAATCCTTCTTAAATATATTGAAAAATGAATAAATAGATTCGTGTTTTGACTAAAATACCTTGAATTTTCATAATCGTATAATTTAATAACTAAGTATTTTATGACTCCACATTATGTATCATTAGTGTAATCCAAAATATTTAAGTCCTGAATATTTTTACAAAATAACAATTTAAACTGTAAGATAAGAGAATTTTAACAGTAATACAATATTCACTCCTATATCTACTGCAGATTACAGTGTAACTAATATTTACTTACCAGCTAATCCGCATAATATGCCCATAGAAATAAGGACGTGATTTGGTACTTTTAATAACCATTATATTTTTCTTCACCTTGACACTTTCGCGACCTTTGTGACTGTAACAATTTGCACAACGTCTACGGGTACGGATATATATATTTGGTATATGTGGTCAAAAATCCTCATTGATGTAATTACAACATACCTTCAGTAGTTGCACTTTGTAAACCGTCTTTTATGGGTATAATTTTAACTGTTGGTCACATTGACTTATTCTAATAAAAATAAGACGAACATATGGCGTCCAAATTTATAAATTAAAATATATTTCAGAGAGTTTGCACGTATAAACACTGGATTAGCATTAAAACTTTTTAAATATGACTACTACCTTATTTCATAATAAGCATATTACAGAGAAATATACTTTAAATCCAAATCTTCATCTCTTCAGAAAGGCTAAAATTGAGAATATTTTAAAAGTAGATATTAAAATTAATTACGACCCCGCATACCTGAAGGGAAACAGAATGCTTTTTAGATTACGTGATATCTTCATAGTTTTAATTTCCTTTTTATGAACGCACGGTAAAAGATAAAGTTTTACTACCTATAGGGAAATGATAATTGGAATTTAATATCTTCATTTTGAAACAATTTATAAAGGTTGGATTGCCGAAGTACTGAAACCAATTTAATCAACAACTAAAATTTTATTAAACACTAACTTTAATTAATGAAAATGAATCTATTTCAATTAAACCTATTTTGGAAAATAACAGTTTTTTCGTATTTTAAGCATTTAATAAGTATTTATTCTTTGTAAATTTATTAAAATAAATAGCGTATGGGACTATATTGATAACATATTACTTACCTACTTTATTTACATAACTGATATATTTCGCTAAAGGGGTCCTTGACTAACAAACAGTGAAAAGATACCAAATAAAAACATTACAATCTCAATATGAACATCAATTATAAAATTTACCATTCCTAATATAATATTTTTTAATATTCTAAGGAGTTTAATATTCCATCTCTCTCTCACCACAACCACCTTCTCTATGGCTAAGTATATAGCTAGATATCCGTTGGCCTCGAAAGAGAACCTGGCCATATATCCGAATTAGTTGGGGATATTTAGCCACCTATTAGAAGCATACCAGTGTCTATATTCGGGTAAAGTTTCTTCAAGTAGATGAAACAAAATTTTAAGACATTTTTATATGATATCTTTGGTATTAAGAATATTATTGATTTCTAGAATTTACTGTACTTTAGATTGATTATTACCCTCAGAGATTGAATAATATCCTCGTCATAGTTACCACCTTGTAATTTTATTTAAAATCGTATTATATATATATATATATATTTCCGAGAGTGCATATGGACCCATTCTACAAAAATATTTCCAATGGCTGCGGTTTAAATTTTAAATGCTGAGCAGATATGATTCGATTTTGGGTAATATTGAAGATTGAAAACAAAATCAGATCTATGTCTCTTGTGTTATAAAAAAATTAATTTTTATTACTTTCATGATTAGTTCCAAAGTCTACTCTTTAAGATGATGTTTACGGATATTTTCTCTCTATAATTAATTCAATAGTGTTATCATGACGGTATATGCAAGACGAGCTGTGAACGTTAAAGTTAAGAAGGATTTTTTGAAAAAGGCGTTCAAAGTGCAATAATATTTATAATAAATAAAGTGTTTTTCAATATTTCTGTGACAAAATTCTAGTAAAATCTATGTAAGTAAATTCCATTTAACAAATATGCACTATTATTAATTAAATATCTTAAACTAATAATTTTAGTATGTCAGGTTAGATATTAAATTAATTCCATAATTTATCAATGTATTGTTAGACTTTGGAAAGTTATAGTAAGTTGCATCACATCAGGTCTAAAAAAAAAATGGTTACCATATCCATTATTCAGGTATGAGATCGTGTCAAGTATGTTAATAAATTATGATACTATTTTTACATATACATTCCATTCCAACTTAAAAAATTTAGTTAAATTATATTGTATGGAATAAAAGTACAGTATATCCAAATTCATTTCGTTAGCTGAAAAGGTAGAAAAACCTTTTCTGTTTTGGAATATTAAAATTATATAAGTTTAATAAATTGTTTAAAATCATAAAATGGAATCTTTGCAATTTAACGTTCGGGTTAAGATTAGGGTAAAGTTCTATAAACACTATTATAAATTGTTATAATATATAAGCTTTTACGATTGTCTATTTTAGCCACTGTGCTTATTTATTTTAGCAGTAGGGGTAGGGCAGATTATTTGAAGGAAAATTAAGGTTCTAATCCGATAAACTTTTGTAGTTGGCTGTGACTAAAATAAATGAGAAACCATATAAGATAAAAATATTCGAAATTTATATATTAGTGGCTTCACACAGAATTACATAAAACGTCCGATTTAATAAAGTTGAATAACAATTATTTTATAATCTTTGCATTATATCAGTCGTGGAGTTGTTATTTGAAATTTTGAATTACTTAGTTTATTATAATAATTAAGTAATACTTTATTATATTTAAATTTAGTATCTATTTTGTTAAATAAATTTCAATGTGTTTTTTCCTTCACATGGAAGAAGTGACTTTTAGGACAAAATCCATAATCGTTTCCATAAACTTCCGCCTTTCAGAATGTTTTAAATTTGGTTTCAAATTCTTTTAATGACATTCGCTTATTTGGGAGATTGTTTAGAAAAAGTACCATATATGCAAAATTAAAATTTAATTCGATTTAAAAAATTATATTACCAAAAGCTTAAACATAACATAATCGCCGTAAACTTGAGTCGTCGAGTATTCAACGTTGTCAGATTATACCGCCCGCCTGCATGTATATAAAAGCAATCAATCTTGGAATATGATGTGTGTATTTATGTTCATCACCACCTCATTTGTTTGTCCAAGTTTCTATGCTTACTACTTTCTAAAAGTATTTTAAAAATTTCAATTTTGATGAGTAATCATAAAATTGTATTTCTCTGTGTATCCGTTAAATATGAAAAATGTGTAAACGAAGTCACCAGATATTCGAAAGATTTAAAATTTTTGTTGAATTTCTATCCATCCTACAAATAATTGTCAATGCATTATACTGGCCTGAAATTCTGAAAAGACGAGTTGCTTAATTAAAAAACCATTATCTTGCACAACCGAAATCCACGCAGGCGATACCGCGAACAGCCAACGTGATGTATTTTTAATATATTACTATAAGATTGTAAATATCTAAAAAAAAAACTGATAATGTATATTTTACTGTATTGATTTTTCACAGATCGTTATGGTATTACCATTAGCTTTGAATAATCGATTGAAAAAACTCTATGTTCGTAACAAAATGTGTCTAACAAATCTCACTCTGTGAACTTGGCATGATATTAATTATTATATTTATCGGGGGAACGTACTGGAAGCTATGTCTACTCAATTTAAAAATACTGATTACAAATTATAATTATTAATATTTAAATTTTTCTAACGAATTTGTAACACTTCCAAATTTGAAATATTGGTTTTTGTTAATAAACTTATTTAAAAAATAAATAATATTTTTATGACGAAAACTGTCCGAAGATATTAAAAACTTTTTCATTGGTATCAATTCAAAATTGTATGTCACATCTCGATATATGAATAGAAATTGTCTCATTTCTGTTCAAATTCATTACAGTATCACTTATTTATCGTCAGTTCGTAAAAAATTTCATAGTATTGAGTATTTGCATACTCTATTAATGGCAGCATTTCCCCATAACGTTGCTTACACGCAAATATAATTAAGAAAAAAACTTTCTCACAAGAATAATACAACTTTAAAATCGTCGGATAGTGATTTTTAAAAAAATGTAACTAAGAGATATTTCTTATAATTAAATACAACTTCTAATTTCAAATTAACATGTCTACTTTAAATTAACTGAAGTGGGACGTAATAATAACGTTAATTAATTTTGAAATAAAAGACAACTTTACGCTAATAAGTTTTAAGGAAAATCTAACAGCTTAAGTCGCATATACAGCAAGGAAACCTCCAAAACTTTGCAAGACGTTTAATTAAGCTCCTCCAGACAACTGTCCATAAAATTAATATAAAAACCTCTAGAACGTGTCATCATCTTATTAATAACATAAATGATGGACATTTAATAGATTGTTACTTGATAAACTTTTCGTTGAATATGTCAGCAAAGTTTTTGGTTTTAAAAGATTTTCAAGCTTTTGACATGTTTTTTTGTTTTCTTTTCACATGTTTATTGTTGGTGGTTTTTTATGTAAACATGTATTTTTATTGGTTTTTCATGGTTTTTTATGTAAACATATTTTTTCATGTATGTTATTTCCGTTCAAATTTCTATTATTTTTCAACACTTTCCAGTTTTTGAAAAGAAAAGGAATGCATGCAGGGAAAGTTTTATTTTAGTTATTTTTGGATTAACAAAAAAAACTCAAAAGTTTTCTTTCCTCTTTGTTAAGTTTGTAAAAAGTGATTTAAAGTTTTATGTATTCATATGGTTTATGATCGGCATTATATATGATGTATATAGAACATGTGACATGCAAGCGCTGAGATGAACAGGTTTTTGTGACCATGACGCTTGTTGTATGATATATATTTTTAACTCTTGAACATTAACTAATGGTATCTTTAATACAATTATGATATTATTATGGGAATAATAGCTTATAACTTCAGATATGTAATAAAACTACGTTTGGTGAGATAATGAATGGATGCGGGACGTTATTTTTGCTAAACAGTAAATCGTTTATATATATCAATTTCAGAAGACCAAAAAAATCAGGTCGCCAATTATGTTCTGCGTCCACAATTGAGGAGGCCCGAGCTCGGATTCAAAATGGAGTATGTAAATGTTAAGGGAGAAAGTAAAATTGTTTTGTCCTTAGGAATAGCAGAATACTAGATACTCTAAGGTAACTACAACTTCAATGTGCCACAAAACTCGGCAGACTTGGTACCACCTTTAGTACCGAAATAGAAGAAGACTTTTGTATCCACTTAAGAACTTTGGACGAAATGTTTTACGGCATAAAATTGGTCACCGTTGAAAACCATAAAATTGGTCATCGTTTTAGGAAAGAAGCTTGAATGGCAGGGAAAGAATAGGTTCGTGGTTTTATGAAGCGCCATCCCGATGTCACTTTTCGATAGCCAACTTCTACAAGCATTGCACGTGCTACTTGGTTCAATCTACCACAAGTAGAACGTTTTTACATTCAATTATTAGCTATAATGGACAAGTATAATTTTCCGTCCCAATAAATTTTTAATATGGACGAAACAGGAATTTCCACCGTGCCAAATAGACCGTTGAAAGTCCTCTCTACTACAAGAAAACGTGTTAATAAAATAATCAGTGCTAAGAGAGGTACAAATGTGATTGTCGTCAGTGCTATGTCTCAGACTGGACATTTCTTACAACCAGTTTTTATTTTTAGTAGAGAAAGGATGAAAACTGCATTACTTGACGATGCACCACCTGGATTCATTGGAATGATCTCAGATTTATGTTTCATGAACTCAGATCTCTTCACGGACTGGTTGTCACACTTCAAGGACAATACTATTCCTGCAACGGAGCACCCCGTTTTCCTGAATAAAGGCAGTAGATTTTTATCGCCAGAATAATATAGTAGCCTTAACTCTACCTCCGTACAGTGGTCACAAGATGCAACCTCTGGACGAGGACGCCATGTTGCTTTGAAAAAATGCTATACACACGAATGTGAGAAATGGCTCCGAAATCATCCAGGAAGAGCAATAATGATGATGACCTTGCTACAATATTTAAACCTGCTTTCAACAAGGCTGCAATCGTTGCTTATGAAGTGGAATGTTTCAAGTCTAGTGGAATTTATCCTAGGAATCCAGATATTTTCACAGATGCAGATTTTTTGGCAAGCGCAGTAACTGAAAGGGACAACACGGAAATTGGAATTCAAGACCAAGGCGAAAATTCTACTTCCTCTGAACGGATCCAACTTGATAAACGTTCAATAAAAGACACCATTATTTCTATAAAAACTATCAGGGTTGTAATATTTAAACACCAATTGAATCCTCTACAGAAAAAAAACGAGATTGTAGCTGGTTCTACAAAGTAGTAAACCACTGGATCTGATACAAAAATTCTATTAACATCGCTACAAATGTCCACTACATAAGAGAACAGAACAGATAATGAAGGGTCAAGCCCATCACTGAGAGACATCGTTCCAATCCCAAAATCGAATGTAAATAAGGCTTTCTATTAGCCTAAGCGGTCCGAAGTCATTAACAGCTCACCTTTTAAAGCTCAACTGATTTAGGACGAGGAGAAAAGAAAAGGCAAAAAACCTAACCAATAGTAAAGATACAGCAAAAGGCCCAAAAAAAATTTAAAAAACCTCAAACTTCAAAAAGTAATCAAATATTGAGATGTGGAAGTTGCTCTTAGCTTTCCAAGGAACCTATCGTTGAGGACTAGATCGAGTGTAATTCATGTCAGGAGTGATAGCACGAAAAATAATCAAATTACGTGGCTTTTTGGCATTTTAAATGCGATTTGTACGCAAATTGACTCTGCGCGATCTTACAAAATCCTATGCGCAGTCATACGCGTCAGGTGTGTAAAATTGGGCAATTCCCGTTTTCGTATTTTTTGATGATCCTTTGAAGACTGTTTATTTGTGTTCACCAATTATTAAGTAATTTTGTTACCAGATAGTTAGAGTTCCATAAATGTAAATATTTGATGTTTCTCTGTCATTTAATTTTTTGAGCATGATTGTGTCAAAACTGTGCAAACTTACACCACCTTACCTTACTATTAATAAATTTAATAAGTGATAGAACAGCACATACTGAATCGGACTTTACATGGAAGTCTTTCTAGCTAAAATATATCCATATAAGAATAGAATTGACATTTTTAGAGATTTTATTAGAGCTTTTCCTACGCACTTAAACACTATAATATGCCCTTAAATTTGTAAATAATGGAATTAAAATTGTCTGCTTGCCTACCTTTTATTTCACAGGCGTAAAAATACAATGAATATCTCCAAAATCATAAAATTTAAAAGTTGTTTTCTCATGATCTTCTATCCAACTTTTAAGAATATTTCAATTTTTTAAAATAGTTATTTTTTAATAAGTAATTTTTATAAAGAGAGACTGTAATTTAACTCTGAATAAGAACGTATTTTAAGTTACTTGTAACTAGCTTCCAAGTAAAGTTCCACACAAAATATGAAATTTAAAAAATCTCAACTCGTCTCATGTATAAACATTAATCGATTAAATGTAATGAAGTTGAAACTCGTTATAACAAGACTGAGAAATTAACAATTAGGGTATCAATATAATGACAGTACAACTGCGGTACAGATTCACGGTTGCCCTCGTCGTTTGATAGTGATTTGTTTCTTAATTGCAGAGTTATGTGCTAACATTCAGTAAAACAAACCAACTTCCAAATTAATGACATTTAGACTCTATGGACTAGATGGAAATATTTAAATTTAATTTCAGTGAGTTAAGAACAGCTAGATAAGACTGGGTGTAAAACTTTCCTGCCATGGACTCCTGTTAGCTTTATCAATCTTAACGACGACCTTTCGTCAACTTATCTTTACTTTCTAAATTTAATTGTAAAATTGCCTACTTCTATGGTGTCTTGGAAATGCGGTTGAAATTATAACATAGAAATTATTAAAATATTGAAATTATATCGCTGGGTTTTCACTAAAATTAGAACTCTTCATCACTTCATTTTGTGTTAATGATATAGTTTTTATCAGGCCATTTTAAAAATAACCTGACAGATTATCAATCCAAATGCCATTTGGCAAAGGCACTTTTTCTGGCATCTTGGATTGTAATGTAAGTTAGCCTAGGCTATTTGTAAAATTATGGTGCATTAAATTAAGCGTTGTCGAACAGGGAACATCTTTCAGCTCATTTAGGTATTTTGTGTTATTCCGAACATATTAAAGTTGTTTGTAAAACAATTTAATCTCATAAAAGCCTAGATTATTTTTAAATGGGTGTTTTGATTGCAACTTGCCGTTGTTCACAATCAGAAATGTTATGCCATGATATATAGAAATGAATTTCTTTAACTAGTTCCAATTATTTTAATTTCACTGATTTGCTAGCGTATTAAGTATATAAAATACTAATTGTATGAAAAGTATTTGTATGTATGTGAAGCAACCACACCTAAGCAACTTGACATATTTTCCTAAGATTTAGTATAGACAGAGTTATTATATAAAATTAACATGGATAACATTTTCTAGCAGTTTATGTAAATAGAGAGAGCAAATCTTATAATATATATGCACCTCGGTATTTTACACGTATCAAAATATGTAGCTTTTTTAAACCTTGTTTCATATTTAATATTCCTCATACACAGAAGTTTTAATAAACTTATTTGTTATGGAATAATTTCCACCGCCATTTCCATCTATCAATCTTAAATTAACGTAAACAAATCTGTGCTTAAAAGCTAGTGAAATATATGTAGGACAAACTTACCATTAATAGAAAAAATATGTTCTTGTGATAAGCCTTCTGTGTGTGATAAATTTGTGGCTTCGCACCTAAACTGTAGCTCGTCACCTTCCTTTTTTTGTAATATTTTTCACGAAGTCCACGACAGCTTATCTTATTAATATATTAATATATATATATATATATATATATCTTTGATTATATAGCGTTCGTTCTCTCCAGAGAGATTAATATATATATATATATACATATATATATATATATATATATATATATCTTAAACAGTACCTTAACAGCCCTTTTCTTATATTAAAATAATAACAATTTACTCAACTCGCAATTGGCTTACCGCTTCTCCCAATTCTCGCCGCCTTATGAACAGAGAACGTTGAAGAGTTCCTAATGACTCCCATTATTCAATGTTCAGAGGCAACTTGACAGCTAGGGTCGGCTCTCGTTACTTACGACTGATACGTGCAATTGATGGTTGTTTCTCTTTCGTATTGATCATGGAAGTACGAAAGGATGTATGAAAATAAAAAAAACGGTTTACTTTATGTCATGCAATTGATAGACCTATGATTAATTTAGGCCATTAGTGGAAACCTAGCTGTGTTAATTCCAAGTGAAATATATTTATAAATATAAATTCAGGTTTAACTCTGTAAAACGTCAAACGAATTTAATAAAATACCATTTTTTTTAAATTGAATAGCTAATTGGCCATCTCAATCGTAAATCCCAACCATAATCACCTGGCATACATTAAAGAGGTGTATGTCTGTAGTCTGTGGTAAATGGCAATTTTTACTAAGAATAAATCAAATGGAATATTTATGGAAACAACTTTACATCTACATCACGAATTAAAGATCGAATATTTAAATTTTATTTATATTTTTTTAGTTTGTAATGTAAAGCGACAAGCAGTGCCATACGTATTTGAAAATTGAAGAAATAAATATATCCTAAAGATACAAAGAAAGAACACAAATAAGGTGAATTTATTTGCACCAAATATAGGGATGCGAAGGCCATAGATTATTTTTTTCATAAAAGTTACTTTTAAAGATATAATTTCACCTCGTCTTCATTTCATCTAGACGTGCGATTAATTCCAGCTAACTCCAGAAGTGGAACTTTATATATATATATATATATATATATATATATATATGTGTGTGTGTGTGTGTGTGTGTGTGTGTGTGTGTGTGTGTGTGTATGTGTGTGTGTGTATTTATACGGAACCTCAGTAATGTAAAAGTAGCGCCTTGTTATGCCCAAAAGTACAAAACGATGAGTTAAGTCTATAAGGTAATAAAATAAGGGTATATGTATTAAATTTTAATATATAGTTTAATCCAGTAAAATATTAGTATACTCTCCAATTATCACCATCCTCATACAAAAATAACTAAAGATAACACAATAGACAGCTGCGCTGCGCCTGG
This sequence comes from Druceiella hillmani, assembly GCA_039881145.1. Taxonomy (NCBI): domain Eukaryota; kingdom Metazoa; phylum Arthropoda; class Insecta; order Lepidoptera; family Hepialidae; genus Druceiella; species Druceiella hillmani. Next base: position 8,053,194 of record JAYKKI010000068.1, read on the forward strand.
GTCTTTCAATATTTCATTTCAGTCAAGGATCTAATTATATCTTAAGGACTCTCCTGAACTACAACAACACTCTTGACGGGACTCTTCTAAGTATGCGGTTAAACGAGTTATCTGAAGGGCTTCTCGCAAATATTTGTTAACGGAAAAGTCATTTTCATTGAATCGCCCATTCATCATTCATGAAGCCCAGTTAATAAAGTCTTCAGTGGAAAATTGCAAAGTCGAGTATATTGTGTGTTAGAATGCTTTGATGATAATTTTTTTTACGTGATTATCTTATTCACAGTACAGATGTTATGTAAAATCTATTTTGTAACTGTGTTTTTATTACTCAATATATATATATATATATATATATATATATATATATATACACACATATATATATACATATATATATATATATATATATATATATATATACACACATATATATATACATATATATATATATATATATATATATATATATATATATATATATATATATATATATTCCCCCCCTATTAATCAGAGATTTATACATATGTGTGTGTGTACCAAGTAATTACAAATAAAATTTTTTAAGAGTTTTTATCACACAAAGTACATTTCGCAAATTATTATCAGTTTTCTAATTAAAAATTAAATTTTAACAGCTCTCCAAAGTTCAAATCCAAATATTAAAAAAATTAAAATGGCTTCGTCGATCTTTTCGAAATTAAACACTTCTTATATATTGAACTGTTAATAACCCCTGCTTTCCAGGAAAGTTTAGAAAATTTGCAGCTTTTGTACACCAGTAGGATTGATTTCTAATTTAGATATAATTAAATAAATCCCAAATCAAGAATAAACATAAAACTGAAAATGGATTCATTTCTATATTACTTCCTTATCCACTTTTCACTCTCATTAAATCCTTTGCGTAAATCATTTATTGTTAAAGTGTAAATTTTTTAATAGCTCAAAATCTGTTAAATCTCTATCGGTCTAAATAATCCATTTTACCTGTACTTAGACTAATGTTTGGCGATTGTTGCTTGGCTGTCAACAAAACCCAGTTTTTTGCCCTTCTACCTATCTGAATTTTAGTAATTTTTTTATTATGTATAATATTTTAAGGAAGGCAATATGTCCAGAAAGAACTATTTTTTAAAACTTTTGACACAAGAAAATTATATGCTTAACATTTGCAAAGTTTAAAGTATTGTTAATACATGTACATAATCAAAAATATTTTTTTTGTCCAAAATGATTTCAAGTATTGAATCCGCAGTATTATTAACGGAAAGATTGTGACGTAAGCAGTGAAGCAACCTAAGTTCTAGAGTCTGTTCATTCATATAAAAAGGAATATTTTCTGTTTTTACTAATGTTTATATGATGTGCGTCTTAAAAAAACACAAAAACCATTTCAAGTATGATTAAGTAAAAAGTAATATTGTTATTAAAACATGTGAAAAATTTCAATCAATCGAAAATAATTTTTTGAGTTACCGCTTAAACTAGTTTCAAAATTAAAATTTTGAAGTGTAAGTTTTTGAAAGAAAAAAGATTGTATGATTTCAATGAGTTACCGATAAGTTTGTGGTTTCATGCCTAAACTGAAGCTCGTCAGCTTCCCAAGAAAAATAATTTTTCCTAAAAGTTGCTATGGACTTGGCTTAAAAGCTTCCATCGGCAACGAGCTGCACCATTCTCCAGAATCAATCGCTTCTCGCTGATCTCTTCAATGAATATTTTAGATTGATTTCCAATAACGATGCTTAAAATTTGCGCTGCACTTAAAATGGAAGCTAATTATTAAAGTTTTGATAACCATTCATGAAGTAATTCAACACTGTTCTCGTAAGTGGATAATCCAGATCATGACAAATTGTTCCGTTTGGATCAATATTTTTAACAACCTATCCAAATATGGTGTTCTTTTTTCCACATTGATTTGTATCAGGATTATAAGTCATGTGATAAAACATCTTGCTACCAGCAATAATTTTTTGGTCGATCTCCCACTTTATCTACGTTTTACACCGATTCTCTGAATGACGATCTGAATTATACCTTTAATTGGTCAGTACCATGTTTATCGTCAACAATTAATTCTATTAGATAAATATTACACTTAGTGTCTCTCAGAGACCAGGGTTTTTTTTAATTGGCCTTTTGAAACTAGTTCAGGAATTCATACTGCATCAAATCAAAAGTCAGTTGCCAAATTCCTCTTCCATCCGTTTTCGCTTTTAAGCATATATATAGTTTACGTATAGCCTTGAATATTTAAATCTACTTAAAAAAACTCCATTTGTTTGCTTTATTTCCTGCCTCTCGTCTATAAATATTACGCATTTTCATTCTATTACTACGGGGATCAGCAAAAATCCATAACCACTGCAACCTAAATGTTTTATTTATTTGTTTAAAAAACTTAAAATTCCTCGCAGTTTATCGTACTTCTAAACTCCTCGCAGTTTATTGTAATTCGTATTCCTTTTTTTGTTATGACATTTTTTTTCACCTGCACTGTATAAGCCCATGGGTAAAAATTCATCATACCGTTTATCTATCTGTACATGCTAATTAACTTTGTTCTAGTCTTAAACCCTTAAATAAATATAGTCAACGAAAATTGACCGCAAATATAGTATTACACCAAGTAATAAATTATTTATGTTACGTGGATAATCGTACTATAAGTAAGATGTTTGTGAAATAGTAAAATGTGAATTTTTAATCAATATCGTAGTTAAAATTATAATTTTCGAGTTAAATTAAATCTACTTTATAAATATTATTTATTTATTTTATATAACTTTCGAAATATCACATCAATTAACGGAATCTATTTTTAAGGTATGGATGTAATTTTTGACAAAAACAAGTTTTAAATCGTATAATATACAATACATGGTTTAGAATATTTTCTCTAGAAAATTTCTTTGCCTTTTTTCATTCAATAAATATACGGAAAAATATTACATATTTTATAATGCATAGTCTTTTTTCATTCAGAGAGTGAAGTCAGAAAAAGACAAGTTATTGTCTATTTTTTAATAAAATAAATGTATGAAATCCTCGCAATATAATGAAGTTATATAAAAAATAATTTCCTGGATAAAACATATATTAATGACGGAATGAGGCCCGTTGGCACGCTAGTAAAAATAATGGATTTAATTATTATTTTTCTTGTTAGACTTAAGACGTAATGCCCTTACAGAGTTACAACGATAAGACTTCATTAAAACGTCTTTTGATAGTATATAGTTCTATATTTTTGACATTAGTTTTACTCTTTATTTTCTACACTCTACAGCCGAATTAATTTTTCTTATAGCAAAATTTAATACAATACTACTATCATTAATTATATTTATTAACAAATTAAATTTATTTTTAGTACCAATAAATATTTTTACTATATATTTTATATTTGGTATATATAATACATAATTAAATTGCTTTAGGACATTAATGAATTTATATTGCCTTTCGACATATTCAAAGATTTAACTTAAAATTATCTAAAAGCTATGACTTTAATTTCACTATTCCATATATTCTAAAAGAAGTCGCTAAACAGAAATTTTTTGTAACGTGATTCTGGTCATTCCAGTCAGACTTCAATGCTTATGGTTTAATATCTGTTCCAAATAATTATTTAATACAAACACATTTTTAAATAATAATAATAAAATATCCTACATATTACGATTATGGCATCCTGTAACAAATTAAATAGTTGTATTACAAGGAAAAGCAGCGACCAAAGACAAATTAATACATTTGATGATAGTTAGATTATTCCTACTAAATCAGTATAATTTTTGCAATCGATAAAAGATTTAGGGATTTGAAATCACGATAAGTAAAAACGTAACCCCGAACTGAAACAGTAGCAGTTCTGTTAATCACTATGTAGAGAAATATTCAATTCCCTTTAACCCATATTGACGGTACTGAACAAATATCGTGTTGCGAATTTTTGTTGGATTTTAAGGTGAAAAATTTACATTGTGAATTTTTCACTTTCAATTGTTGTCTTTTCTAAACCTATTAAATGATTTACATGTAGGTATAGTCAGTGAGGCTCTTTAATCTACTCACTTTTGATGGAAACTCGTTGAGAGCAGTTTAATATTGACAAGTGTAATAAACATTTCAAATAACATCTAAAATATTTATATTTTGGAAAAAAGTTTATTTAAAAACAGAAAATCAAAATAATTTTCTACTTGAGATAAAGCTAACTGGTAGAAATCAGAAAGTTACTTGATCGTTCTTCATAATGCAATAATGCATAAATTTTGGTCATTAAATTTTAAGCGACGAACGTTAACCGGACGTCGTAATAAACATAAATTATCTGTGGAGGAAGAACCGGACCTCTTAAAAAACATGAATTACATATGTGGTATTGAACTTATTTTTAGTTAATTATATATAAATTTTTATAAAACCTAAAACATTGTAACATGTTCATCATAGACTGGTTTCCGTTGAAAAACAATAAAAACAGACGTAAATTTTAGTTAAAAAAGGGTTTCCCCTTTAGGCTTTTAACTGAAGGGAACAGACTTTTTGTATTTGTTAACCTGTAACAAATATAATCTAAAAATGGTTAACCGTATAATTAAATAAATCGTTATTTATTAGTTCAAAGAGTTATTTTTAACAATAGGAGGAGAAAGGCAGTGTTGGGACAATGCAAGGTTCCGCAGTTGTTTACATCTATTAGAATTGTTGATGTAAGCTAACCGAAATAAATTCCTTTGAAAATTTTAATTAAACCCAGAAAAGGGTGTTCGAATCTAAATAAGAAATAGTAAATAAAACCTCAATATAATTTTAAAACACAATATAGTAGTTTATTTTATTTTTTAGTTTTATTTTATGTAAAGGGAAAAAAACAAATACAAACTATTTAAAATATTCTATGAACACTAAATGCGAAATAAGTTTTTGTTCTAGCATTTCCACAAAGAATAAAGAAAAATAAAAACATTTATAAAATATCCAATTAAATACGGCAATACAAAAATGTGGCAATGTTAATTGAAGTAAATGAAACAATATTTTTTTTAGAATAAGACATAAAATTAAAATTACGTATAGAGAGTAAAATAAAAAATATTGAAATTTTTACTTTTGGCTACGGAACCATAAAAATCAAATGAATAGATAAAGGTATACCTTTACATATTTGTTTACTTGACTTTTCTTTTTCATTACCAACTGAAAAGAAACATTTTCTAACTTTTGCTTGTAAATCATATTGTATTCATAGGCATGAAATCACATGTAACCTCAACATCTCTTTCAATTTGATTTTCAACATTTATTCAATAACATCCAAGCAAAACCCTTTTTGACTCATATTTCAAGTCTTTATGTCTATTTTTAAGCAGATGCCAATCTATCAGAGGCTTTTTATAGTATTTAATGAAAATATGTAAATTGTGTACTTTAAAACAATTTTTAATATATATAATTATTTAAAATTAAAAATAATCTCCAAACCATACCTCAGAAACCATAAGGAAATCTTATAGCAGCAGCATATATTAGCAGGTCTGATACTAAATAATGGATTTCTATCTGGGTTCTGATTTATGATAAGAAGTTGTATATTAACAAGCTTAATAAGATTTAGTGCCAGGCAATATTAAATCATAGCTAAAAATAACATTCATTTGTTTACGGTTACAGTTATATTGTCTAGGTACCATACATAGTTTTTTTTTATATTGAATCATAAATTTTTTTATGGATACCTATAGAACAATGTTTGAGTACGTTATGCTCGTCCTTAACAAAATAATTTAAATTATAATCCATTTCTTTATTCCATTGTCGTGACTCGTAAAGAGCCCATGTTAAAATTTGCTCGACATTTTGTATTATATTTCAAGAAACCTCTTGAATAATACTCCATTTAATGGGTTCACTGAGAAACATCTTTTTTGCATCCAAGTTGGACAGAGAAAAGTTCTAAAAATAATTATAAATTTTTTTCTATTTATGTATATTCACGTAACGTAAATGCATTTTTGTATGAATTTGTTTTACAGTATATCTTAAACTAAAAGAGTTTGAATAGTATAAAATAAATATTGACAGACAAAATTCATAAATAATAAGGTTCCATTTTTATAATTCAGATAGGAACTATTTTAAAAAAATCCATTACGCGTTCCGACGTTTTTCAAAAGAATGCAAAGGAGCTTTTTCCCCTTTGTACATGTATATTTTATTTAAATACGAATATATGAATATTAACTCTGATCCAAATTTTGCTTTTACCGTATTACAAACAAGTCATTACATGGTGCCGTATTTTAGTAGATCACGATCTACGCTTACATTAGCAAATTTTTTTTGTATATAAATAAATGTTTATTGTTAATTTCTATATAAATTGCGCCATGTAACATATGTATTTTATGATACAATTTGGGGTCGTGCAAATACGATGTTTAGATATTGTCAGCAGAGAAATTTTAAATATCGTATTTGCTTTTAGTGAAGCCTAATAAAACTTTTTTCCAGGTAAATTAAAAATATTAAAAGAAAATATCGTATAAATTAAAAACATCACAATTTTATAAAATGTTATGATCTGCAAAAAGTTATAATTCTATAAAAATAAGATCAAATGAAAACTTTTAATTTTCAGTCAAAACGTTACTGGGTGCAAAAATTTAAGATGAAAATTAATTCATTGTTAATATCAAAATTCCATCACGTACTTATGAAGTTTAAGTACGTTTTTTATATATTATTTCAATAAAATATATTTTACTTTCCACTGAATCAATGGAAACAATAGGAATTTTTTTCAAATTCAATTCATTACAATTTTTTTCATCTCTCGCTTTTCTTTCACATTGTAGACACAAATGTAAAGTGACCAATTTCCATGATATCTTAAAATAAGAAACAAGTACGTCTTGTATAGATTTTCAATGTGTGATTTTCCCTAACTTAATTTACAAGTTCTCCCTAGAAATATAATACGATTCTTGATGTGACTTCGGCCATGTTTAATGATCATCCCTTGTATGCACGTCTTAATGTCTGGCTTTCCGAATGGTTACTTTATATGGGGATAATGGCATGCATGGATTTTTGCATGGATATTATGAACGATTTCTACAGATTACAGATGATTCTGGGAAATGAATTTGAAATAACGTTTCGATTAATAAATACTGACAAGAGGTAAAGAAATATAACGTGATAATTTTTTTAGTCTTTCAAACCAATAGGTATCAGTGATTGAATTAAAGGTAATCAAATTACGGTGTTGTGTAAAACAATTTATTTTATTCAACATTTAATGGAAGTAATATTTTATTTATTTCATATAATTAATTATTGTGAAAATTTTAATCGTTACCCCTGTACTTTCATTACATTATCATATTTTTTAAAACGAACTTAGAAGAATAGTTAAAGTAATATCTTTATTACGCCCATAACTATTTCTAAAGAAAACTTTTGAATCGTCTTCATTTCAAATTGATTAAAAAAATTTCTTTCTGTTTTGCTTTTATTTACGTAGTTTTAATAATATTACATACATATTGTGGAGTTTATAAAAAAGATTCAAGAAAAATTTCCTTGGTATGTTTTTATCAATTAAAGATTATCAATTTAGTCTACTTAAATACGAATTGGATAATTTTTTTCCTTTAACCAATATGTCGCAGGGAGTTTTTGCACCCAATAATTTGAAATATCGTGCAGTCACTTTTCGTTGAAAATATAATAAAATTATTAAAAAATTAAGTTTACATGCAAAAAATCATCAAAAAATAATGTATTTTTAAAAAACCTTTGTTGCTTTCTAACTTGAAAAATTCAATATTTTTAAAGGAAACATTGGTAAGTTTTAAAAAAGAAGAAAAAAATAAATATATCGCATTACAATTGCAACTATGTTGCAAAATGTGTTATTAACCTATTATTTTTCGAATATCACCTTCGACAGAAATTCACATTTTACTTCTAAAATATATAATATAGGTAGGAAAATATATTCTATACTAAAGTAATCCGAAAATTTTCAACTACGGTTGTTTGAGCGTTCAGTTTTCTTTTATTTGCTATAACCAATGTTTGATAAAATATTCTAGTCAATATTGTCTAATCTTATTTGAACCCTAATGTTATATTTGACTCCTATATTAATGTATTTTTTAAGTCATAATTCATTTGAAAACAAAATATATATATGGAAACCACACGGTTACAGCAAAACATTTCTGTACGATAAATCTTGAAACTCCAGTTATACTTATAAACTTATATATTAATTATATTATTTTATATAATTAATATATAAGTTAACAAAATATTATTTACTTCCTAAAATTGATATTGAAGAACAGCCGCAGCAGACAGACAGAGAAGCAGCAAAAAATAATATCTCAAAGAGAAGGTACATCAAAACAGCTCAGGGTAATTTTTTTTATCGGTGTTATTTTCTATAAGCGACTTGGTGTAATTGTTATGTTGAATGTAACATGCAGCTTCAGTCACTGTCGAATGAGTGTTGTGACATACATTTTGACAGTTTTGAGAAACAATAATCCAGTAAATGGAATCAAATTACCAACAATGATCAATTTCTTTTCCATATTGTCCTTTTTTATTACAACGCGCAACAACGCTTGGTTTCACATACCGTTTTAATGTTCAAGATGTACTAAGGGAAATGCTTCCTCAATCATTCTACTTGTTGAATATTGCGCTATCTCATTTCTATTCTTTCCAAATATATATATGTGTTTGCAAAGCAAACAATTAAATTCATATAGAATTGGTAGATTCCTCTTCAGCATATTTTAGAATTAGACTAAAAAAATCGATGACGTGGATTTATTTTTCAATCGTTGAATGAAACAATTTCTAATTTAAAAAGAATGTATTGAATAATGCTTGGTAAATTATAATATTTTGCACGTAACACTTGGTAAAAGAGACCTTATATAAATATTTATAACGTAATTAAGCACCTTAAGAAAAGCTTACCATGAACAAGAAACACTTAAAATTTCACTCGTGTTCATTTTCCCAGAAATAATTTTGTTCTATTCTGCAACGTTTTTAAGGCAAAGGGGATATTAAAGTCAGTTTTCGATTTTGCTATCTTTTAAAATTATAAAGCATTAGTAGTGCTGAGAATGACATACATTTTCTATTGAATAAAAAACTTCCAATTATTTTAGCTCATGTAAAGTATCATAAAAGATAAATTTAGATCCGACTGATTCTGATGTTAATACATACATTGCTCTCACAATTTTATAACAACTTTCAATCTAATGGTTGTAAGCCCAGCAACGTTTTTAAACGCATTGTGTTTATACATATGAGTTCAGCGTTTCTTTTTAAGGTACAGAATAACAAAATACTTTTATGAACATTTTATCTTATATTTAAAGCGTAGTTTAGAATCAAATATTTATTTTAAATATCAGTATTTTTCTGATTTCGTTTACTTCCTTTATATCTAAATAATCTAGAGGCACCTCTTTAAGATTTTTTAAAAATTTACTGAAAATAATAAACATTATATTTTTCTCAATGAACTAGTTGAATAATCTAAATTCCAGTCACATAGCAGATCTTGTTCTAAAATTATAAAAAACCTTGTAAAACTATGCCATGTATTTCATACGACCTTCAAGGTATTCGTATATTTTTTATTAGATGAAATAATTTTTTGAACTATTTAATTTAAATTCAACAGGCATGCGCAAAAAATATTTTTACTTAGACGTGAATTTCATAGCAATATAAAACACAATTTGTTTTATTTTTATGCAACCTTTAGAATTATAATGATGTTCACATGACTTGGTGTAAGTTTACACTTTATGCACATTTTGTTGAACCAAGTGCTTTGTATCGTCTTCCGAAATTTAATGCGGAGTCGACGGTGCAATATCGCTAATGTAGCCAAATCGGCTGTGCTTAAATATTAAAAATATTTTGCGTTCATTTTTACTCGAGCAGCCCATAAAGCAACAGCAAAAGCTGTCACCACCTGGCTGAAGGAAGAAGTTCGGGAAGCAATTATAGTGATTTAAAAAATTTTGAATAGATTGTTTATATTAAAATTTCGTAAACAAATTAGATGGAAATGGAAATGGCAATATTTTTAAATTAAATTAAAAGACTACTTGTTTGCCAAGTAGTCGAAATAGTCAAAATATTTAAATCCCTAAATTGGTGTAGATTCAGAAATTCCACCATAACCAATCATGTAGTTCTTATTTATGAAAATAAACAAACGCCAAATTATATCCTTAATGTGCATAGGTTTGAGTTTAAAAACAAATTCAAATTTCTGAGACTAGTAAAATGAAATTTTACTTTGACTCTAAGGGGATGACGAGATTGAAATCATAAAATAACGCAATTCCTAAATTTATGGATCTATCAGGTTGCTATTTATAATATTTAATTCCACAAAATTTATTTTTCACATTAGACTATTTTTGTTTCAATCTTTTTAAATGATATGTGAATAATATTTTTTTCTCAAGTTCAACCCGGGATCAATTCCCATTTCTTCTATACTCGAATACTATGATTGCTTTATTTTATTTCAACCATGGAAAATGAACAATAAAACTGCATCAGTAAACTGAATGAACTTAAATATAAATCGAATATTAATTAAAGCATGCAAATCAACACATAATGAATGTAATTCAATAATTATTTATAGAACTTTCAAGCATTTTTTTAAATATCTGGCAAGTTTTCTTTTTATATTGCTGTTTTAACTATACATGTACATATTGCGGCTATATAAGCTATGTCTATCCAATTGATCTAAAATAATTTCCCACATTTGAAAAAGAAGAAAAAATATTTAATATACTAAATAAAGTAATATCGTAATTTTCAGTCGTTCAGTAGTTTGTATATAATTTTTAATATTACTTTTTAATAACTTATATGTAATGCACTTTAAATAATGAGTATTTTTTATTTAAATGTTCAAACTTAATTTAAGTGATGTAAGTCTGATCACGGTAAAAATCTATAGTTTTCAGTATATCATATCCACGATGTCCGGTAAATTATTGCGCAATCTTTTATTTTGTGTTTGTAGGAGTTGACGACAACATATAAACTAGTTTTTTTAGCAAAAACGTATCAAATATGTATAAATTTTTATTTTAATAACTTTCAATTTTCCAACAAAAAGCGATTAAAGCAGGTCGAAATATAACACCAAAGGATAAAAAGGTCAAAAACAAATCTAATATAACACTAAAATAAACTACATCGAAATACAACACTAAAGGGATAAAAATTCAACTGCCTTATATAAATTACCTTTTCGGGCTAATGCTTTTATGAATATACTTAAAAAGGATGTAACCTGGTAGAATAAAATGTTATTTTTAATCATGTTATGAAAATTTCAGCTATTTTACTCATATTTATTTCGTGCATACGATATATTAAACTGTCATATTTGCAATTATTTTTATGCATTGGATTAATACATTAATATTATTCAATAGCATTAATTAATTTTGCACGTTCTTAACAATAATGTACTTTATCTAATTCATTATTTACTATTTTATTAAAAAATTAAACCCAACATTTAATTCAACATAATTGTATTATTTAACGATGTTTCAACATTAACAAATCTGGAAGGAAAATCATAAATAATCAAGACGTGAATGGTAAATTTAATGGAAGATAAATAGTCATTAATAAAATAATCTGTAAATATTTCATTAAAAATAGTAGTGTAAGCTTGCTCTGAAATTATCTATTTCTACAATCTATTTAACGAGATACAACACAGTTTGAGCAGACGTTATGTATGACAATATTGACATATTATAATAAGGTTTGCATAAGATTTACTTATTAAACATTATATCTGATGTGTATTATTTCTCTTATGAACATATATTTTTCTCGGAATACAATCGCTACAAATTGTCTGGCAATTTAAAAAGAATACGAGGATAGATTGTTGTTAATTGTAATTGCAGTAACACACGTGTAGTGTGTCACTGTGCGTGGTATAATACTTCCCATATTTTATAAAAACTGATTTCATAGCTATCTAGGTATGTAAAATATAAAATATTATGACCATCAATATAAACCTTTAAGGTATCAGCTATATTTAACAATTTTAAAACTGAAATCCTTGTTACTAGTTACTGAGTCTATTCAATAATATATTTTTTCCAGGATATGGTCTATCTGTATGCCAAATTTCATCTAAATCCGTGAAGTGATTTTTGCGTAAAAGAGGAAATAAGCACATTTCACAATTATGAGACATTTTTACACTTATATCATTAATGCAGATTACTTATATATTTTACGCAGTTACCTAAGCATAAAATGTGTAACATATTAGACCACTGTAGATAATTTTAGAGTTATTTTTAATAAAGAATTTTACCTCGCGTTTTATGGCGTTTTATGTGTATATATATATATGTATATATGTATATATATATATATATATTTATATAAATATTTATATATATATAAATATATATATATATATATATATAGATATATATATATATATATATATATATATATATATATATATATATATATATGAAATACAATCTGCGGAATATCAAAACTTCGGTTTTATCAAAGTATAGCAGCGTTCGAATAATTAAACTTAATAAAATATTGTGTTGAAAGGTGCTCATATAAATATATTTGGCTGACTTTCAATCCACGTTAAGTAATTTACTTAATTTTACTTCATATTCATTAATTTAGAAGGGAAATTTATGGAGTCTTGATAAAGGTCACGTCCAAAGGTTAGGATTTAACCATGCACTAACGAGCTAGAACATAGTTGATCTGCAGTCAGATATATTATACCGTAGAAAATGCACGTGAATACAGATTCATTTCACATTCGTCCCAAAATATTCAAAATTAATATAATTTTCATAATATGCCAATATCCTTTTATGATAAAATATTTTTTTAACCTCATATAGATTACCTAATTAAAATTGACCTAAGTAAAATATGTATGGGTGCTCCTTTCTGAATGGTCAATATCAATGGAATTAAATAAATGGTATGACGTTTTAAAAACTTTAATTTTATCTTTACTTCATAAATCGGATCACTATTCTCTAAATAATACAAACATTGCAGTTTACTATGTGAAAATTTATTAGTCGATATCGTGTCTTCGCAACTTACAATTAGTTGGCCATTGATATTTAAGAAGGGTTTTAAATTATTGGTAAACGGGGGTAAACATAAGGTTAGTCATTTATCATGATAAAAAATAGAAATGGACCTCAATTACTGCCGTGACTGTCTACACCTTATGCTTATGCCAAGATACCTTATGCCAGGATTTGAAATTCTCAAACCATACGTACTTGCTTATGAACCCAAAAATAATTGGCGAAGAACTTTACTAGTAGATTATCACTGTTGGCTTGGTCAAATGCTTTTTTGAAATCAAAATAAGGTACATTTACTTAACGACCTTGATACCATTCTCAAGCCATATAATCTACAAGATTAATGAGATTAGTGACAGTGTAATGCTTTGAACTGAAACCGTGCTGGCAGTTCGTAAGCTGGAATTGGATTTGCAAACAGATACGGATTTGTCTGTATCCACTACAAGCACGTCTACCATTTACAAAAACTGCTTCCGTTTTTTCTATTGAAATGATTCTATTTAAGCAAAAGCATGGAATATAGAGAAGCTGAAAAGTAATAAATACAAAAGTGATCGTATTAAAGAATATAATAATTTATTGTACTTGAATATTTTTATGCAGAAATATTAAAATTGACTCAAACATATATTGTGTCATATTTTTTTGAGAAATTTATTAATGTTCTGCAGGTAAATAATATTCAGCGTAGAAATAATTATTATAAATTATTGTATTAAAACATAGATGTGAATAGGAAAGGAATTTTTAAAAAGATCTTCTTTAATCACGGCTATACAAATCCGAATATTATAATTCCGGAGTACAAACCCCGTAAAAAGATAAAGCAATGATCATTTTTTGTAGTTCGCTTCGTTCTAATAAAATAGTTTTTTTCCTAAAATTATAATTAATGATAAAAATTGTTAAAAACATTTTGAAACTGTTGAGTGGTTGAATAAATTTTAATAAAATAAGTGCACATTATGCATGGAACGGTTTCGTATTTATGGGAGAACCAACAAAATTATGAACGATAGTAAAATTTAAAAAAAAAGTTAAAATATTATTATACATATTCACAATTACTTTACCGATTGGAAAAATTACGTAATTTATTTAGTAGAACCTGTTCATAAAATTACCTATGACATATTGGCTTTTTTGAACTGAATTTCGGCGAGTAAAGAATAAACAAAATTCAAGAATATTATGGAGAAACTTTAGAGGGTTTGAGTTTCATGAATTCTACTTAAAGTGAAAAGTGAACGAAGCAACTCGATATATGTACAACGATGAAGGATGACCTATGACACAACCATGCATAGGTTCTAAAGATGCAAGAGGAAAATTTTCATGTCCAAAATAATCCTCATCCAGGTCGACTTTCTTCATTATAGGACATGTATATTTTCTCTCTAGTAATACCAAGTAATGACTACAAATTTAAAATGAAAGCAAAAAAACTAAAAGTAAATTAACGAGTCATAGTATAGTTTTTTTAAATATGCAGAGCCCGGGATTACTTCGTTTTTGAAATAAGAAAGGACTTGTTTTGGCGATTATTCTCCATTTTACGTTATTTAACGTTCCGTTCAACGCATAGAATGTACGCAGAATAATTTCATGTTATATATTTTTACAGTATCTTTTCAATTTATTCAATCCCTTATTTAAGGCTGTAACAGTAAACCTATTAAATATATAGCTGCTTGAGTTTTACTCAAGGAAACAACCTTCTCTATTATAAAGTAGATGCAACTTTCCACAAACTCTGAGCTCCTCTAAACTATTTCTAATTGATGTACATAGAATTGACCATGATATTTTGAAAAATTAAAAGCCATATAAAAAGAGTTTAGTTGTGTTTTTAGTTATGTTTATGCTCTTGGCTGTAGTCATGATATTGTAATGCAATAGAAAAATGACTACATGCTTCAGGAAAAAACTGGAAATATTATGTTTTGTTACCATATAAGCTAACACATATTTAAATTTAGAAGAGGAGTCGCCCCGACATATAATAACAAAATTCTCCTAACCTATACCATCTTATAGTTGCACTTACCCAATTTTTACCTTAAAAACCAAAAGAATTCAGAAAGATAATAAATTACCTCTATATATAACTTTAGTGTCCATATATTTGAAAATGTATTTTTTATTAACCAAAAAAATAAAATACTTCTTACTGACATTTTGCATTGAATCTCTGTGTCTGTAATTGCCAACTTAATATCTCTCTCAAAGTATTGTAATGAATAAACCGTGAAATAATTATGTAATGAGGCGGCAGACTAATGAAAATTTAATTTCTGTTAACTTTAGATTAATTAAGATTATCTATCCATGTCTTATTTATATTCGTATTAACATCAAATGCATTACTGCTACGACTAAATAATGGACTAAAGAACTCTTTTGTAACATGTGGACGACTTACACGATATCAATCAGTTAATTTAATTTCTTACTTGATAAAATTTGTTTCTTGCCTGTACTGTATCACAACATATATTATATGATAAATACAGATGCGACAAATTCGAAAATGTTTTTTATTTAGTATCACGAAGTTTAAAAAAATGTGAAAGCGATACGTGAAACTTTAGATCCCGCATAGATATTGAATGTTAAGAACGTGAACGAGAGCGAAATTTATGATCGCCTCATAATAGTTAGCAAATATTAAACGATATAAACGACAATACACGATTTTACACCTGATTCCCGGGTGTTACACTAGTATAAACATAGCTTGAAATATGGTGACAATCCAATGGGAAATATTATCTTATAAAATGAGAAACAGGTTTTATGCGAGCATAGTTTCTTCAAACGTGGAACGTTATTTATAAGTTCTCGTATAAGTTAAATGTATTCACAAATATAGTTTACTCAAAAAATTTCAATACATTGAATAACGGACAGTTAGTAAAACGGTTTTGCTATTTGCTTATGTTGGTAACTTAAACTTTACTAATAAAAACTGTTTAAAAATGGTGTTTGCGGAATATTTAAATTGGTATATATTAATAATTTAAAGGACATTAGTGTGATATTAAAACATAGGCATTAAGTAATTAATGGATTATTGATAACGGATTATTATTTTTATAAAAAAATGCTAGGAAAATAATGTTATGAGTCCGCAAGTCCGAAGACAATATCAAACTTTCTAGGGACTTCTAAGTGAGAAATGAAAATGTGTTGCTTAACCGGAAAACTTGCCATTCGGTCTTATTATCACTGCCCTTTTTTGAAAATGGACAGAAATGAAAATATGTATTAGTAATGACATTATATTTAATACAATTCAGAAGTAAAATGGAACTTTACCACAATAAAAAACTTTTCATTTTTTTAAAGCCCATTCACATACTAAAAATTAGGGCCGGCAACTTGTTAATAAGTTAATAATAATTCATAAATATACTTAATTCTTATTTCATTTTAACTATGATAGAATCAATAAAGTTTTAAGTTTTCTTTCATTAGCAAAACAAATTGTCATTTTGGCATGTGTGAAATTATGAAATTTAGGTGAGTCGGTTAAAAATAGTGCCTATTTGTACCAATATTATGTAAGTAAATTAGTGTTTGTCTACGATTTAGGTATCTAAACAGATGTATAGATTTAGATATCTAAACATATTTATTTAGGTATCAATGCATTTCTACCAACTGCATTTTGAAATATTCATAACAATCGAATTTGAAAGAATGTTTCAAAACGTTCTTTAAAATATTCCTTAACATCCGTGATCATATATTTACAGTATTTCACAATATTTGAGATTCCCCTATGAACTTAATCATTATTACTAATGTAACCTGCTTTCCTTATATACTTTTATATTTTACTCATGTATTTTTGTTAGAATAGGGTAAATTAGTTTAATCGTTTGTGATGTATGTTCATGAGCTTCGTTCAGCGATACGTTACTTGTTGGGGTTCAGTAGTGAAAGAGTCAACCTTTTACTTTCACAATTTTTGACTCACGGGAAAGAAATTTTTCAAAATAACATAAAATTAGAAAATAAAATGTATCATACCCCTTACAAGTAAATAACGGGCAAAAAATTGTTTGTCTTACATTTTATTAAGTACTCTGTATTTTGTACAAAAATTGGGGTTTCCTTTAACATTTTCCATTTTTTTAGCTCCGTTTGCGAGCCCCCTAATATTTTAAAACTTTCCATTAAATTCATTTCAACTAACTTCCATTAAAAATTTCCAAAAATATTCAAAACTATGGAATGCAACTTTAAACGTATTCCGGCACATACTTGGTCATTTTACATGAATTTTGTATTAGCTTTACTTGTTTATATACATGAATATAAGGGAATTTTACAATTAAATTTTCATATACTTCGAGACGTATGAAATATTAAAAATTTACTCAGTGTTGTAGAGTGGGTATAGAAAGTTGACTCTGTGGATCCTGTATACAGAAAAAGAGGATTACAATTGTAAACATTTTGTTGTATTTCATAAATTTTTGAGATTCATTATTACAAGTATAATTCAAGGATTAAATTACGTGCATTATTCTGCAAACCGAGTGCCCTGCGACACCATAATCCGACGTGGGTAACCCTTTCTGGCATTTTGAATATTCAGCGATAGGTGCATAACTTCACAAAAAAGTAATGTGGTTCATAATAACAATTTAATGTTTTCTTTTTTTTTCGTCAGGAGATCCTTTTTAAGATAAACAAACATTTATCATGCTTCTCCATCATAAGCTTTAACTAGAAGAAATAATAAATATAGATGATCTTAATCTGATATATTCGAGAATAACGTGAAATTGCCTTGATATATATATATATATATATATATATATATATATATATATGTGTGTGTGTGTGTGTGTGTGTGTGTTTGTGTGTGTGTGTGTGTGTGTGTGTGTGTGTGTTTGTGTATTTACATACATACATACGCTAAACCCGGTTCGTAGTTTGGTAAATATACTTTGGTTATCATGAATAGGGATTTGTAACACCACTCGCTGCCATGTTACCTTAAACGTTATTAATTACCACTGTTCGGGTATGGCCTTTGTGGAATACCCACGTTGCTTAATAATAATTTATTTACTTCTAAAAATTTGAGTATATGTAAACTGGGATGACTGTGATCTTCAGATATAATTCCATAAATAAATAATGAACTAATTACAAAGTTTTAAATATGTGACTTGATGCTGTTAGCGATAAGCTGGGTAAATATTTGAAAATGATAAGAGGGAATCAAAATATTTAATTAAAATTCATAATGAGGAATGGTACAATTCGCAGTCATACAATTCGTTGCTACAATTGCAATTAATAAACAAAACAAATTAAGTAGATTAATATCATAACATACTAACACAGGCAGGACGATTAAAAACAAATTGAAAAGAAATTGTGGTAAAAACAAGACTTGCAATTGTTTATATATTTCTTAAAACTCAATTTCTAGCTTACATATTGACTAAAATCCATAGACCTTTGTAAGTACCGTAAAACAATTACCCATAAAATACATAAAATATATTATAATGTTATCCTTTCATATTTCAAGAATACAAAGTCACCATACACTCGACCTCATAGAAATCCTAAAAAATGATATTTGTGTTATGTTGCATGACAAACCTCAGCACGTGACGACTAAAGTCAAGTCATTTATCATCAAACTAACTAATGACCAATTTTTGATGATTTGATTATTAAGAAACAAAGAAGTACTTAAATTGCTAATTTCATTGATTTCACGTTTAGAATTTAAGACCTAGATTTTGAATTCTGCGGTAAACGTATTCTTTTCGTGCCCGAAAATAATTGACGAAAAATGTTGCTAGGGGAGAAGACATACCAGCCTCCAATACTCTTACTTCAAGTATATCGTTGTCAAATCAGCCAAATTTCTTTTAAAAATCAAAATAAAATTAACCTCACTGCCGCCTTCAATGTGTCTCCCCAGCCACGAAATCTACAAAAGTAGAATTCTAAAAAAGCTATATAAGTTATAGAAAGCTTTCGTTTTACTTAACCGGTTTGCGCCAAAAAAGAAATACACTAAACATCCAGTGCTTAAACCATCTGTGCTAAAATAATTTATTCAAATGTTTCAAATAAATCTGCCACTGGTTACCGCTGCTTTCTGCCTTGATTTATTTCTTAGTTTTGTTGACTGAAATAAAGAAAATATCCTCATCAGTTTCGTTAGAGTCATAAGTCTTATAAAAATTATAGCAGTGTAGAGCATTCAATTTAAAAAAACTTAAGTTAGATCTACAAATATTATACTTAAGAACTAAATTTGTCATGTCTATTTAATGACACGTAATGATAATATATATCTCGTTTTACTATAGTTATGAAAATAAAAAGTTTCTAACTATTCTAATTGTAAATGTCCATATATGGTTCATGTATTTGCTGTAGCTAAAACGTTGAGAATATTAATGTACACCGTTCGACGAAAAAAGAAATTTATATATGTAATTTATATATATATATATATATATGTATATATATATATATATATATATATATATATATATATATATATATCTTACATTAAATCTGTCTCATGTCCTGCTTCAATAACAATCACAATTTGGCGACCACACCCTAGCGTCGGTCGCATAACAATTTTTTGTACCTTAACTTTCCCTAATTGTATTAATAACCGTAAAACCACACGAATATATCACGCTGGCCATTTCCCCATTTCTACTAAGTGATAATTAATAACAATTAAGCTAGCCCATACCCAAGCAAGTGGGCAGTGAACCTTTTTAAATTACTATTAATTTTACTTGAAATTTATGTACTGGTCTCCGTGTTTCCGCGGATTTTTTGATAATGTTGTGGTTATTAAATATAACAGGCATGATGACAAATTTCGAAATCCCTTTCTATAATGTATATACGCCTGTACTTTTTTCGACAATGACATTATATCAGCAAGAAACTAACTTCAACGAAGAAAGATACGTATTATATTGCATATTTCGTGTGTTAATATTGAATATTTCGCGTGAAGAGGTGTTTCGTGGATATGTAAATTGACACTTCAAACACTGGAGTAACCCGCAATATTTTCTTAATGATAGTAAAAATAGCATGGTTTTATTCAACCGTGAGTAATAGTGTGTTAGCTAACCTCAAAAATAACAAATGATATAGTGTCAAAAGGGTTTTTGTGAGTTTAATTGTACTTAGTAATAAAGTTAATGATGATGTACTTAGAAGAAAATTTTCACATTTAGTAATTCTGATGAGCAAATGTGTAATTGACAGCAAATGTATTTATTTTATGTAAGAAAATCTCCCTTCATCAACAAATGAATTCTAGGCAAATTAGAATTATTTGCTTTAATGAATCCCTATTCCATCGTTGATCATTCTTGTTTTTTTTATTATTATAACAAAACTGAATAATTGAAGTGTTTTAAACCACAAATAAACGAGTTAAATGATGCAGAAAACAATCGAAGCGCGTAATCACAACGCAGTAACCTTTACTTGGACGTGGTGTTATTCACTCTAATCGGTGTTTCAATTAAAATGGCACATTGCAATATTGTTTGTGTTTATTTTATTGAAAATCATAGTAATCTCACTGTTAGTACAAAAACTAAATCGTTCCTTGGAATCCTATGAACATATTTTTATCTAAAACCATTTTTCTGTGATTCTTTTATATTGTCATCATGTCTAATATATTGATATTCTTCTATATAGAATCATTCCAACTGTTACTGCCTTACATTTTCTCTTATTGTTTTAGACCAATGTGCACAAAATATTGTAACTAGGTGCTTCAAATGCAGACCTTCAATAAAACGTTGCACAATATAAGAAAAAAAACAATTATCTGGCTCTTCATATATGCACAATGAGTGCGGTTCTTTTTTCATTGAGCATAGCTTAATTGGATATGAATTTTAAAATGAAATTGAGTGTCTGTTTTTAATTATTAACTTCTTATTTTCATTTATGAAGCATTAACCTTCAAAGGGACATGGAATATTTCTAGAATTAAATTTTTTTTCTTGTGAAAATAAAACAGCAAATACTATCGCTTCGTTAGTACTTGTAATATTGATTAACTTATATCAATAATTTCAAGATAACGCAATTTTAAGAGACGATAACTTAAAGAGAAAGCAATTTCAGGAAACACTGCGGAACCTCATTTTTTATGTATTTTAACGATTTTCGGGGTAATAAATAAAACTCAGAAACTTAGTAACACTCAGAAACTCAGAAACTTCATAGCTTCACATTATCTATTTGTCTATCAACCTGTATGCCGCAGCTATTTTACTCGACTTCAATGTTATAAAGATTAAATTTGTTACGGTTGTACATAATTATAACGCCTAGAAAGTTATGAAATAAAATCCTTTAAATTAATTTTTTAGGGTTGCTGTCATACGTGTCAATATTTTTTTATTCCCATGCCCTATTGTGTAAGGAATTGTTTTAGCAGATATTTCAAAAAAATTTTCTTCCTTTATCTATCTTTCAAAACCCAAAGGTTTTGAAAGATCACATAAACTCTTTTTTGATATAAAAATCCCTTTACGAAATAATAAGCTTTGAACTGATCATTTTTGCTATTGTCGCGTGTCTTCACTCCCTCCTAGTTATAACGGTTCCATCGTTATGGCCATCGTCGTTATGTCCGCCCGTTTCTCCGTATATGATAGTATAAACGTGAAATTAAATAAATGGTCCATGTGGAGATTTCAATTAAAATGAAGCAAAAACTTTTAAAAAATTATTTTAATGTAGATGTAAATTTGGGACAAATATTTTTGTTTCTTGCTTTTCTTACTGTGAGATATTGAAGATGTATTTACAGTTTCTCATTCTTGAAACCCCATTACAAAATATTAAACTAGGAAATGAAGCGCGATATGTCCTCCTTACAGTAATACAGAGAAATAAACTTAAACATCGATTTTCTCATAAATATTATCCTATTCCTTTTATCTCTGTATGTTTTGGGTATATAAGTTGAAATAATTTCCAATTTTTGTATCTAAAACTTACCACTTAGCTTGCTCCGGAAAATTCATACGATAAATTTTTAGTTACAAAATTAAAAACAAAAAATCGCAAATACGTTAGAGAACTTACCATGTAATCGGTATACCTACCGATAACATTATCATATTATGCACTACTTACGGTTTTCAAAGTAAAATTTTTTTTATCTACTCTCGGTAAATAAGAAGTAATGAAAATGCTATCACAATTTGCACACACTAGTTTCAGGTAATATGCATTTCGGCGCAAAAATAGTAATGACGTATTAATATGAGTACGACAGCATCCGTCACTTTTACCTGAGGATATAATTTCAAATTAACGCCATAGAAGGATGTGTAATAATTCTTTATCTTGCTAATTTTTGAACCCTTATAGACAAAGAATTTATGGATTTAAGTTAAAAGATATGTTAGAAACAGCACTCCAAATTTTGCATATAATCACATCTGTGATTACATAATATACTTGTATGTCCAATGTAGTAACCCAATATATATTATTTAGAATTAAGCTATTTAATTCTGTAAGTTTTTATACATTTTTAGGATTACTCTAAGCATTTGAAATTTATTAACTTAGAAATGCGTGATCAGAAGCAATTTCCTTCCAAGTTGAATGGAATTATATCGGACCATACCCGTTTCAAAATCCGGAAAGTATAAATACAAATACTACCAATATATTCCGTAATACAAAAACCTATAATTTTTTTTAATATTATTTCCAGTATAAGGATATAGGCAGCTTCATGGAGAGACTAAAGAATTAAATGAAGTTAGGATACATTCAGTATTATGAAAATAGTTATAATTCCGTCAAATACTAACACTCTGTAAGCCTTCTAATAATTCGACCAACAAACTCTAGTATCTTATAAGCCCTATTTAAGATTTTAATTTTATGATTAGGAAATGTGAGATGTCCATTGGTAATTACCTCAAAACCCCGCATGGATGAAATTTTTTCTTAGGTTTCCACCAAATTTAACTAAACACAAAAAGGCTTTAGAATATCGTGTCTGTACATTTACTTTTATTAAACCATAGCTTATTGCTAAGACCATATTATAGTATCGAGCTGACGTCACATTGGAACAGGTCACTATCATTTTGTCGGTTAATACTCAAGACGACTTTCAAGTCGTGGGCAAACAATCTAAATCCGTACCAAGAAGTGAGGATGAGTCCTTCGTTATAATAATAAAAAACAGTGGAAGTAAACTTTTATCTTAGTTTACTGGTGATTGGTAATATAAGACCTGGATTTGATATTACCAAACTAAATTTATTGTTTATGAACCCAAAAGTGGATAGAAAAAAAATTTCTAAGGCGGATAACATAAGTGTCCCTAGTAATTTTAATAGGAAAATATCATTATCGACTCGGTTGAAAACCTTTTTTATAAGTAAAGTCGACCACATCAACTTATCGCCCAAAATTCAATACCCCAGCCACATAATCCGCAAAATTAATAATATTAGTGACTTTGGATAGAAACCGTACTGGCAGTCCGTCAGCTAGAAATTTTAAATAGATATGGTGATACATAATCCTGTTATGAAAATGTCGGAGCAGCCCTCGATAACGTGCAGACTTGGGCTATCAGGACCAAGACTTATTTGGCTAAACAAATTGTGTTAAACGAAGATTGTATTTAACACAATTCAAAGTGGATCGTACTGAAACGATATGCAACAGAGATGAGCCGTCATCACTAGTGACAACCTTGTGCTAACCTATGACTGTTATACATACTCATTACTGAAAAAGATTTAACATTTCATTCACAGTAAAAATCTAATTCATACAACGGGAACAACGTCCACGATAAACATCTGCCATGATTAAGTACTAACAGCGGGTTATTCGAAAAGTAAACAAATGGTTAATTTTAACAATGGCCACTGCAAATGTTTGTTATGGCAAGGGTGCATAGTGTATTTTATGTGATATTGTATCCCACGAGTAAACTCTTTAAATTCTCAAATATTAGATTTCGAAGCGCGAATTATGTTTCGATGAATTTTTTAAATTAAAATATAGATACAAAGGTGTTAACAAAGTTCTATATATTAATGAATTTGAGCTCGGTAAAGGCGGCTTTTATATCCTGCGATATGCTAAGGTGGAATGCAGAACACTTGACTTTTATGAATAGAGCGCTTTGTAACTAGGAACTGCTACGTAGTTGGGCAGTAAGTCTTCTTTGGATATGTGAATATTCAAGCTTGTAATGGTACTTCCTCGAACTTAATGAAAAAAGTCAATTATATCCGTTTTACCCAGCATGTACTGAGTGGGCAAATGAGCAGTAAATCTTTGTTTTCTAAGACTCTTCTGGGTGGTTTGATATGAGTATAGTAGTTTGATAGAGTATTCAGGAATCCCACCATCTTCTAGGTATTAGTACCATATTGCACTCACAGCTAGGAAATATTTTGGAGGAAATACGATAGATTCCTTGTTGTAGGACTGGAAATAGCTGTATATACGGGGCAATTTATGACAAATAATATAGTGTTGGCTATGTAATATGATCCCATTTGGATTAATTTTGTTTTGTTTAACTGGTAATTATATATTTGTTTACTTAATGTAAAATTTTTATGTTTATGTTATATTAATGACATCGTATAATGATAAAATGCTGTGGAGGGCAATGTGTGTAAGCGAGAGGGTGATAGCATTTTTTCATGCATGTTGATGGCAGTGGATAATTTGTACATTTGTTTTGATTAAATCGTGCAGGCGCTTTACTTTTAAATCTATTAAAATAAATGGGTATTAGAAGTTGATAGCAAATAGTGATTGGTCCAGTAAGAGTTGAAATTTGATTTCCAATTGCTAATATATTTTCTTTTTGCTCAACTTAGTCAAAGTAATACAAAATAGGGTCTCTAAACTAAGGGAAAGTGTTATTGTTTATTCAAGGTTCTGCGTACATTTCTTTTGTGAAATTGCTGGTTTGTCGCGCCTAACAATTTTATACCTAAATCATTAAGTACGTAGTTGTGAGTCATGTAACGGAGTTTTTTTGTGTCTTATGGCTATAGGGTTTTATGAATAAAATAATGTATTTTCTTTGGAAGTTATGGGTTCTCCGCAAAATTTTTTATGTCGCGTCACAGTTGTAGTTTATTTTTCCTGTAAATCTGAATTTAATGATATATAATGAATACAGATTTTTTGTGAATTTTTTATGTGATTTTGTAAACAAGCGTTTTGAATTTCTTGAGGTCTGAGTCATGCATATAATGAAACCATTTGCGATACTAATAGCTGTTAAACTAACCAGCATTTTCTTGGAATAAATATAAGGTGTAAGAGCTGTTTAGTGGGGGTGCCTTTGGTATTTATTAATCTGATATATTTGACAATTGTTTAGTCGCATACACTTTCAGCTATATTGGGCCAATAGTAGCCCCTTTTTATTTGCAGCTTGTTTCCAAGTATGCCGCAGTGGTGTGTTTTGCTTCATTTTAGTAATCTCATTTCAATGTTCAGTGTCGATTACTTCATCGAGTTATGAGTTGGGGAGGACTGATTTATACGATGAGTTTTAAACGTTTTTGTAGTTTAGTTACAATACCAGGAGTATAATTTTCGTAAGATAGCCGAATGCCTGTTGAAAATTTTGTTTCATGTACCCTTTAAATAATCGAATAGTGTCATATGTTATGTTATATTTTATGGTATCTGATTTTGGCTATTAATATTGTTTTATTTGGAAACACGTCTTTTATTTTTGGCTTATTGGGTGAATGAAAAACAAGGTAAATCTGAAGTTGATTAAATAAATTTGAAAAATTTTCGGAAATAGATATTTCAAGTATTGAATTCTCTAGGTTCATATGAATAGTTTCATTGCCTATTTCTTCTTGATTATGTAAAAGATTATTTAGGTCAGTTAATTGGGGAATTTCTTACGCGTTCGCGATAATCGACATGTTTTCATCGTCTATCGCTTTGTCCAAAAAATTTATGTCAAAAATGTAGATAAATCATTATTTAGTATTTTTATTCGGGGGAAGAATTTTTATAGATAATTCTTTTTATAGATATTCGAACTTATCTAGTTTAAGTCTCCAGCGTACGAGTTTAGAGTTAGGTTCCTTAAGCGACATTAGCCATTACAGCGGTTTGCGATCAGTTGTAATATTGAAGGTTCTACGAAAATGATAAGGTCTAAAATATTTGGTAGCCTAAACTATAGTAGTAACTCGTTTTTCACAGTATTATAGTTTACTTCACTATCATTAATAGTATGTGAGTAATAAGCAATCGGTTTATCAGAATTAATGGGCTCTTGTGAAAGGACAGCTCCAATTGCGAAGTGGGAGGCGTCTCTTGTTAAATTGTATAGCTTTTCGAAATTCGGATATTGAAGTAAGGGATCGTTAGTTAAAATTTATTGGCAAAATTTAAAACGATAAATATATTTAGGAATAAGTTCAATCTTATTTCTTTTCATGTTTTTGGTATGGAGTAGTTTTGAATTGCTTTAATTTTGTCTGTGTTAGGCTTAATATTATCAGGGGTATAATGAGTAATAACGTGCCTGAGATATACAGTTTCTTGCTTCAGAAATTTTGATTTATCTAATTGAATTTTGAAATTTTATTTCCGTAAACGTTGAAATTATTTTCTAAAATTAATAATGTGTTCCTGAAGTGATATCACGATATCATCTAAATTTACTAAACATATAGCATTTCGTACATCTCTGAGAATGTTATCCATTACTCGTTGCAATGCTGATGGAGCATTTTTATGACCGAAAGACATTCTTACAAGGCTCATTTTCTACATTAAAATATGTTTTTAACGTCATCGGAATGCACTTCAATCTGGTGGAATCAGCTAGAAAGGACAAGCGAGAAAATACTGACACCTGCCTAGCTTATCTAGTATATCATTTATATTAGGGACCGGGTACTTAATATTTACTATTTTTATACTTTAATTTACGGTAACCTACGACAATACATTTTTGTTAACCTGATACATTCGCTTTCTTTGATACAATCTAGGTAGTGGATGACCATAGAGTCTGAGGGTTGTATTATTTTGTGTTATAGCATATTTTTAATTTGGAAATCCACTTTTTGTTTGTGTATGAATGGGTAACAGTAAGTTTTTGTATATACCGTTAGTTCTTCATGAGTTTAAATTCGATGTTTAATTTGGTTCGTAAAAGTTAAATTTAATTTTTTTACGGTAAAAGATGTCTTTATATAGTTCACATAATTTTAGGAGTTCACTTTTTTCTTCCGGATGAAGATGATTTATTCGAATCAACTTATCTGTAATAATATAATTATTACAATTTGGTTTCATACGTGTTAAAAAATGGTGGGCTTAAAAATTCTTACAGGCAAAATTTTTCGTAAGGTTAAGGCTTTTGAGAGTTCTGTCAAGCTAACTATTATGTCATCATGCGTTGAGTTATTTATGTTTACATAAGCATAGCCTTAATGTGCATTTGATATAGTTGAAGGAATAAAACATTGATTTATGTATGTTTCGGAGATGTGAATTTCATCTTTAAATATCAGGTATATTAACTTGTTGGATACAATGTGATCGTATAGGTGTTTCAAATAAGTTTGTGGTTCTAGAATTTAATAAATGTAAAGGGTTATTGGCGTGTGAAGTTATTAAGAGTTTTTTGTGCAAATCGACTTTAGCTTGTAATTTTTCTAATATTTCTAATCCTATAAGGTTCTCGAATATATTATATCAGCATACATACAATTTAGAAAAATAGCCAACATTATTTTCGTTAAAAGTAGGTATTTCTATGAAATATTTATTCTGAATTGAGCAATGAACGTTTGTAACTGTACGGGAAAGATTGATTAGCACCCTTATCGATTAATAATTTTAGTGGTGGATTTTGTATCTATATATAGGGTAATTGTCTCTTCAAATGATAATTTATTTCTATTATTTTATATTGCCTTGGTTCGGGTTTAACGGAAAATTTTCAATTTCATTTTATTTTTTATAGTATTCATCTGAGGTTTATCCTTTTAAATATCGTTGATGAAAAGGATTCTTTGAATTATATAAATAATTCTTTCTTGTGTTTTGTTATGTAATTCTTCAGATTTGTAGTAGGTGGTTCTACATGTTGAAAGTGATAATATGGTCGTGTTATAATTTAAAGATGGTAGTGTCTTTACGGAAGCACACGAAATGCCTCTTATTGGTTCTGATTTGAAAACGTGTAGATTGTTTTGATTTTTTGTTAATACATTTTTATTTTTTTTAAACGGTCCATATTGGGTGTATTTTTTGTGCAAAATTAGGTTGAGTTAAATTTAAAATTGCCTGTTATATTGGTACTTTTGTGTAACCTTAATTTTTTGTGTATTTAAACTAAATCAAATAATTTTCATCCCTTTGATCTGAATTAAAACTTGTTTAATATGAGCCCACGTTACGACTCCTTTTATACGTATTGTTTCCTCCGCTTTATTTTCGTATTTTCCGATCTATCCATTTAGAACTAAGGTGTTGTGAAAAAAGTTTGAATTTTTTCATCATAATATTCAAGGAAAATATCTTCACACGTTCTCAAAAATCTGCATAATTTATTCGTATCGTAAATCAGACAAATGGGCAATCTTGTATACTATTATAAAACACAGGTTATTTTTTACAATAGTTTTTTAATGCTATTTCTACAGAACTCTTTCAACTAGCGGTATGAGAAAAATCTATATTATATCTCATTGTATCCTCTTTACATACATGTAACATAATAATTCATGAAAATCGCCAACCCAACCGAATTGTCGAATAAAACCACGTCCATTTTAAAAGAGAGCGAAGAAGAGATTGGTTTCGATAAAAACAGAACTATTATATATTTCAGTGAACATTTATTTTTAGTCGTTTAATTTTAATATTTATATTTCTTATTAAAAATTTTGATAAAAATATATGACGTTTTTTAAAAAAACTTTTATGCCATTGATTTTTGATTTTTTGAGTTTTCCTGTCAATTGATTTGGTTTTTTTGCATTTTGAAAATTATATATTTTTTTCTGTTGCGCTAGGCTCAAATTATCATTCCTACCGTAATTAGTTTCTACTTATTTATTTTTTGCTAAATTATTTTTTAATGAAAAATGAAGAGGGTCCTATTTAGTGCTCACTTACGAGATATTCAACCATGAACTATAATCAATTAAGAAAAAAAAAGAAAATGTTATATTCGCTTACACTTTAAACATTTAAATAGCAAGTGTCAACAATATACCTTTTTCGCTTCTATGGACATCCCCATTTTAAATTTCCCAGCAGATAAGTGTTTCTGAGTCGATCACATACGGTGAAAATACATGTCAGCCACAAGAAATTTGTATTTGCTTCACTAAATGACTTTTCAATTTTCTTTTTCATTCGACGACTTTCAGATGTAACATGAATAACCTATATGCGTCACATTGATTTATGAACGCTACTGAGTAGGAGTTGAATAACCGTTTAGTCGTTACGTTATAGAAATATTAAAGGCGAAAATGGAACAGATGTTACATGAATAGAATATAATTCTGAAGAAAGATGATTTTTTTTTAAATTAAAAAAAAACAAACCATTCAGCGACTGACAGTTATGAAAAGTCAACTATTTAAATAACATTTGTAACCATAATACAAAAGAAAGAAACGTATTTTTTAGATTAAAAAGCAAACAATACGGCGATTTTCATTAAAAAAGGAAAAAGAAATTAAATAGCACATGTAAGTATTATAATACAAATAAGATACCTTCATAAACACGCATATGTTATGTTTTTGTATTCTATTAAGATTATTTTAATAAGAATTACAGATAACAATAAAATTTAAGAGAACTAAATAATACATTGTTAGATACAATTACAAAAAACACTCAACGCCGATTGCTTTTGCTATATGTAGTGTTTTTCTATATTAACTATACATAAACTGTTAACTGACAAAACTAATATCAGTACAATTAGTTCCAAATCATAAAAAATATTTAGAGTTTTACGTTTTTTTCAAGAGTATTTAATTTTTTTTTCTACCACATTTTTGAGCCATTATTTCATAGATTAGTATGTTTACATCAGTGTGTGGAGTATTTAATGAGATACAATATGCACTTTGTTTTATCTTGCTGATTCAAAGAGTTCCACAGAAATAGCATTTCCTAACCTTATTTTTTTTAAAACAACACAATATTGTTTCATTTGTCTGATTAAGAAATAAAATAATATTTAAGGTAATTATATTTTTCATTTTCTCAATTTAAGAGCACCATTTTTATTCTCGCACCTGTGCCCAACACTATGTGGATATTGCCGATATATTTTTCTAACTCAGATTTTAATTTTTTTTTCTTTGCGTACATGTAATTTTAATTTGTACGTAAACATTTGGAAACCTATATAGATTAAAATAAAATATTTATCTCACGAGTAATCCAAACGCACATAAATGGAATGTGATACATAAAACAATATTAATATATCCAATTTATGACACTTTATCACAGGATAATGAAAAGGAGCAAAACTTGTTTGACACAAGTTCACTACTGGAAAGTAAACTTAAAAATATCGATACAAATAAATTTTTTGCGTTTATTTTAAGTTTTTAATATTTGAAATACTCTTGACGATAACAAGATTAATGAATTCGTTATTCATTTTATTTAACTAAATATATTAAATACTACTTATAACACACGATTTTTTTGTAATGCGAAACAATTTTTTACGTCTTATATTAATTAAAAAACTAACCTTAAGTACACACAACTAAATGAAACTACGTGATATAGTATTATTTCTACTTTATTTAAATTCTTTACCACGACCCAGATTTCGTTGTATGACAAATCTTCAGGTGGGCAATTAGCAAAGATAACAAAGATAGTTTTTGCTAATTGTCTGCCTGAAGATGTTAGTAAACAAAATAGAAATAATATTACATCACATAGTTTCATTTATATATGAATATTGAATTTCTACAAAGAAGTTCAAGACTATCCTATATATATATATATATATATATATATATATATATATATATATATATATATATATATGTGTATATATATATATATATACACATATATATATATATATATATATATATATATATTTATGTAAGATACATAAGTCCAAAATTCATAGGATTTTATCATTGTAATAATTTCATTCACTTAGTCCAAAATTGTGGTTCTTAGTGGATAATCATTTAAAAATTCAGTATTTTTTAGTTTTGAGACATTTAATTAGTTTTCTCTTTCACTATACTTCACTTCAGCTCGCACAGCAAGTCATTAGAATTCCACCAAGTGTTTTAGCAGTGAAAACATTTTTCCTGGACCCGAAGCCGTATTATCGAACGACTCTTTCATTCAACTTTATCAAAACTTGTATTTATTTACATTATAATAATTCTGCTTAATACAAATAACTAAACGATGTGTAGGGCCAAGGTTTATCATGTAGGTTGAACAGAGTGAGTTTCTCATGTGTTTAGAGTTCATTTCTATTTCTCTACTAACGAGGTACAAAATTAATTTTACAAATTGTTTTTAAGACGCCGCACGACATAAATTTTAAGCATAAATCTTTTCAAATCTTAATTTCATCGACTAACAAGACCTAAATATGCCTAGATAACTGTTGGTAGTAAGATTGTGTTTTCGGAGATATCTAGAGAAAAAAATCATGAGAATCACACAATAAATATGCCTTTTCTCTATTTGATGTGCCCTCGTCATGCACTAACTATAATAATTTTGTTTATAGTAGCTCCAAAAAAAAGATGCGAAGGAGTTGGTTAACCGCTCCCTCAGATTTTGGACGTATGATGTATTTCTTTAATATAGGCCTATTTTATTGATCATCTTAATTGAAGTTACCTCTAGTAAAGTTATATTAACTGACTTGAAGACAGGAAAAAATGTGGTGAAAAAATGTCCCTAATAATTCGAAAATATTTATTGAACTTAAAAATTAGTCTGTTGTAAAAATAAATAGAAAGAAATATTTATATATTAATTAAATTTATATTCTCAATTTAAGGTAAAATTACAAAACTACAGCAGAAAAACAATTTATTTTAATAATGAATATCAAAATTAATTTTTTCTAATTTTAGTACCAATTATAGATGGAAAGAAATCGTTTCTTTGATTCATAATCGTTTCTTTGAAAATCATAAAACTTTTATGAATAGTAAATACTCTTAGTTCGTTGAGAAGTTGTAACTAATTCGAGAATTATTCAATATATATAGAAAAAAATTACTACAGGATACTAAAAGGTATATTAGTATGTGTTAGATATTATAGTAAAAGATATAAGCCCCGTTTGACAATTTATTATTTACCAACCTGTGCAAGGTTGATAAATAATATGTTTTTTATAAAAAAATGGATAAAAAAACCGGTCAGTAAGTCTGGTTTACCCAATGAGTTTTCCGTACTTCGTTTGAAGTAAAATTAAGGGACTGTATATATATATATATATATATATATATATATATATATATATATATATATATACTGAGAAGTATACTAATATATACTTCCCAGCAATAAATAATTAAGAGACATATGCATATTCTTGTGGATATCTCAATATGTGCAATATAAAGGATCATCGTTATTCCCATTGCTTCTAAAAATCCCCTTTTTCGTAATTCAAGCAACAATTTTTTTTTCAAACATATAGAACTAGCTTTTTCGAATGACATCACTATACACAATACATAAAGTTTAAAACGGCACCCCATATAATAACAGAAACCAGAATTTTCATAAATGTAAATGTGTATAAATAACTAACTCTATAAATTAATCATTTGTTAATTATGAATTAGATGGTTAGGAAGTTGTTATCTGCTACATTATTTATTATAGGCTAATATGATTAAAAAGTCAAAAGTGTGAACAATATAGGGCAATAGAAACTAGACTTATTTTGGGTACTATAGAATTCAAGCATTACGAAATAAACATTTTTAATTACAAATAAAATCGTATACTTTATATAAATCACATATTAACCACCAGTAGGAGAAAAGGCATTGGTTTCCAATCAATCCAATTCCAATTTTGCGTAGTCTTTTGTTTTCTGCAAATTTCTTTTAAAAAGGGTCATAAACAGAGTGGGCAAAACCATTAGAAGCTATGAAATATATTTGAAATATGTGTTTAGTGCTAAAATTCTTAACGTAAAACTAAACCCCAAAGTGCTGGAGCAAAGATATGTAACCGTGTATGTGGCTGTATTTCGACTATTGTGTATAGGTAGGCATTTCTGTCATTTCAAAAATATTATTGCGTAATGTTATTAAGGTTTCCTCAGTAATCATTTTGCAATGTAAAACAAGTTTTTCTAATGTTTTGTTGCTCTCTAACACAACTGATAACTTTCTTCGTCGACGAACCTAAACTCGGACGCGTAAGCAGTCATTTTACGTTCATTGTTCGCTCAAAACCATAAACATACTCAAGTTATGTTATGTTTAAGCTTCTAATATGATAATTACGATTTTTAAATGCGGCTTGTATATGAATATTTTGACATCCGGTTATACCGGAGCTTTCATGAAGATTTGCTTTGCTTTTAGTTTAAGCTTTTGACCAGCTCTTTTAAAATAACTATTTGAATACGAGGGGGAACCTCGTGTTATATATATATATATATATGTATATATATATATATATATATATGTATATATATATATATATATGTATATATATATATATATATATATATATATATGTATATATATATATATATATATATATATATATATATATAAATATATATATATACATATATTACACGTGACAAAATTTATTGTGTGTTTCGGGGAACAAAATATTTTTAAATATTTTTCAGCCCCGCAGAAGACATAGTGGAACCCATACTTGTTTCCTTCTCTACTTTTTCACCACATTTTTTGTGTCTTCAAGGCAGTTAATATCGCTTTTCTAGATGTAACTTCAATTAAGATGATGAGTAAAATAGGCCTAGATTAGAGAAAGACGTCATACCTCCAAGACTTGAGGGAAGGGTTCACCAGCCCCTTTGCATCTCTTTTTGGAGCTGCTATGAACAAAATTATTATAGTTAGTGCATGATATTTCAGCCGGGCACATCAAATAGAAAAGTCATATTTATTGTGTTTAACTCATGATTTTTTTTCTGTAGATATCTCCGACAACTCAATCTTTACTGTCAACAGTTATGTAAGTGAAAAACCATATTTAGGTCTTGTTTGTCGATGAAATTAAGATTTGATAAGATTTATTCGTAAAATTTATGTCGTGGGCCTTAAAAACAATAGAATTAGCTTTTTACCTCCTAAGTAGAGAAATAGGAAAGAATTCCAAATACATGAGTAACCAACCTATTCAACTTATGTGACAAACCGCGGCTTAGTTATTTGTGTTAAGTATCTTTTTAGCGCGCGTTAGAGAAACACTAAGCTTAAGAGTTGAACAATGTGTCAATTTGAAATGTTTTATTAAATTTGAGCACAACACCATTTTTGTATTTTGAATGATTAAGTCACTTTCTTTGTGAAGAATACATTTTTATGAATCGCACGGAAAGAACATTGAACCACATATGCGAGTTTTGATAAAATTGGGGGAAAGAGTCCTTCGACTAATCGGCTTCGGATCCAGGAAAAATGATTTATACTGTGTTTTAGCAGTAGTGGTGAATTCTAATGACCGGTTGTGCGTGTGTTAGAATGAAATACAGTAAAAAAGAAAACTAATTAAGTGTCTAATAAACTAAAAAATACTGAGTTTTTAAATGGTTACCCACTAAGAGCAACAACTTTGCACTAGGTGAATAAACTTGTTGCATTGATATAAAATCCTATGAATTTTGTGATCTTGAATATATTTGGCGTTAATTTTTCAGAAATTCATTATTCATAAGTAAATGAAATTACGTCATGTAGTATTATTTCTACTTTATTTAAATTCTTTACCACGACCTAAGTTTCGTTGCATGACAACATCTTCAGGTAGGTAATTAGCAAAATTATCTTTGTTATCTCTGCTAATTGGCCACCTGAAGATGTTGTCATATAACGAAACCTAAGTAGTGGTAAAGAATTTAAACGTGTGTTATAAGTAACATTTAATGAGTAGTTTTAGTTAAATAAAATGAATAAAAAAAAACTTAATCTTATTATCGTCAAGAGTAATGTCAAATATTAAAAACTTAAAATAAAAGCAAAATCTTTTTTTTCGATCGATATTTTTAAGTTTACTTTCCAGTAGTGAATTTGTGTCAAACAACTTTTACTCCCTTCATTAACTTGTGATAAAATATCATAAATTGGAATATCTTAATATTGTTTTATATATCACATTACATTTGTGTGCGTTCGGATTACTACTGAGATATATATTTCATGTTAATCGATATAGGTTTTCAAATGTTTACGTACAAATTAAAATTAGATATACTCAAAGAAAACAAATTAAGACAGTATTTCAAGACGTAAAGTTCACTTATAAATTGGAGCAAATGCAACATGAGTGTCTGAGTTAGAAAAATATATCAGCAATATCCACATAGTGTTGGACACAGGTGCCCAATACTATGTGGATATTGTTTATATCTTTTATAAAGAGAGTAAAAATTGAAAATAAAAATGGTGCTCTTAAATAGAGAAAACGAAAAAGATAAATTTTAATTTATTTTATATTTTACCTTAAATTTTAATTTATTTCTTAATCAGACAAATGAAACAATATTGTGTCTTTTAAAAAAAAATCGGGTTAGGAAATGTTAATTATGTTGAAGTCTCTGAATCAGCAAGATAAAACAAAGTGCGTATTTTGTCTCATTATATACTCCACACACTGATGTAAACATACTAATCTATGAAATAATGGCTCAAAAATGTGGTTGAAAAAAAAACTAAGTAAACTTGAAAAAAACGTAAACCCAATACGAAGTTTCTCCATTTGTAGACTAATATTGTTGTAAAAGTAAAGCTATTGAGGGTTTTTAAAAAGTTGGACAGTTTCCTCGGCACACGTATTTCGTGTTAGTAGAAGAGTTATAAATGCCATTCTTGTAGTCTAGATCCCAAAATTTTACATTTCCTAATTGGTAAATTCAAAACACTGATCAAATCTTCAAGTCATGATGTTCAATTAAATGTGATTGCTGCGTGGAGCGATTGGAAGGTATATATTCACTTATTACAACCTTTCCTTCGTCATAGCTTCAAATATCAGGTTCTTGAGGTGTGGTGTCTCTTGCCAAAGGGACTGAGTATTTCTCACTATAAAGAATTTATTTAGTTACTGATGCTAGATTTTAATTGTTTAATTTACACTTGAATTTTTTTTTAATTCCTTTGGTACTATTCAAGCAAAAGTAGCAATCATCCAGATGATTTACTTGATCCCAGCCAGATCGTTGATATAGAAAAAACATAGAAACAGGTTAGTCTTTTAACAATTCATTTAATATTACGCAACATGAAATGCAAAAATGTTTCGGGGTCCATTCCTTATATTGCACCACCGAATGACCAAAATAATGTAAATATTCTTGTTTCACTTTGCCAGTCAGAGCTTTTCCTTGAGGTTTAATAAAATATTTTTCAAGAAATATAACAAAATATATTTCCATGATTTAAACACGGTAATTCTTCTCCATATTTTTAAAAAAATCGCAGTAAGTAACCAAATAAATATTAAAAAACTAATTTATTACAACCGAAATAGTTTATACAAATTTTATAAAGTACTTATTACTAATTAATTGCATATAAATTTTCAGCACACATTATTGAACAAAGTCGTGAAATTAAACCTAATTTTTGAAGACGAAACGAGTAATAGGAATTTGAAATAATGAATGGCAACTTTTAAAAATAATATTTTATCTATATTTTTACATACATGCATTGTTTAACACTTTTTTCTTCCATTATAACCACTTATAAGAACATGAAATAGATTAAAAAGTAAATAAACAACAGAAATTGATGTTACTGAGTTTGGTAGGAATATCTTTACATTACTACCACCATGAATACCAAATATTTATAAGTCAAAGTGTTGTCACAGGTTGGAGAAACACAAAATCAGTACAAATATTTGCTTCTATGTTAGAAATTTTCATTTCTTTATCAACGCTATGTATTTCATTTTGTGTCTACAATGTAGATAAAAATGTTTATTAGATTGTATTAGACTTTAAGTATCTTTAGTGGTTGAAAGCGTACTTTGTATAAAGACGCCTTTATTAGTCAGGCCCAGTAATTTATGGTATGGCAGAGAATATTTATTATTTTAATCTCATAACAGAGTTTTATTAAATATCTTAGGGGGTGTCGCTGTATTTTAATACAGTTTTGCTGAAATTGCATCTTGAAATGAGTTTCTGTTTTGGGGTTTGTTTTACATAATGAATTTACATTTAGATATTTTGGTTCGAGGAATGTTCGTAGTGACGGAGATTTAAGAAAAAAATCGCATTTTAGGTTCAATAAATTAACAGGTAATTTTCCTTCACATGATTATTGGTACCGTCCATTGTTCTTATAAGTTTTCATATCAAATTTCTTTAATATTATTTTTTATTGTTGTATTTAAGTGTAGATGGTTATTATTTTTTCCCAGTAATTGTATCCTAATTATTTTTTCCCTCTTTTTTTTGCCCGTCATAAACATATGAAATTGTGATTTATTTGATATGTTGCCAAAAAATAACACCTTGGTAAAAATTACTTAATCTTCTAGCATACTATGAATGTTTTGAGTAATTCAGTTGACAGGTCGAGCGTAACTGCAGCGAGGCACCTACTCCGTAGTCTTTACCGATCTCCCATAGGGTTATAAGATATCTTTCATGTGTTATATAATATTCATTTTTCTCCAGAATATTTTCTTTATTTGGAAAGTTTAAATGATATCACAGATTCATTATAGATATTAACATTTCTGTAAATTTTATAGAGTAAGATATCACATCAAAACAGCTTATAATGTAATGCTGAGAAGTAACTAAATGTACTGAGACAGAGATTTTCTTAATTTTTAGTAAATTGGGAATTTCTCGAAAATCATGAAGTATTGTATAAAGTCCTATCGTATTGTTCCTGATCCACAGCCTACCTAATCCGATTTGTTAATATAAACTATACCTTTTCCTCATTACTAATACCGAAGATACTCTTCGTATTTGTCGGACTTTGTTAATGAGTTAGAATTTAATATATTATTACCATAGAAAACTAAATAAAATTTGAAACTGTCGGCTACTACCGAAACATGCTAATAATTTCTATGTACATAAGAAAATGAAATTGTTTAAACTTTTTCTAAAAGTTGTTTAAATTCTGAAAGTATTTTAGGCAAAATTCAGTTTGCTGTCGTCATAAGTTCGTTTTCCTTTGATATCCAATATAATGTAAAAAATCACTTCGTTTGCGTCGTAAACAATTTTTCAACTAATATTTCAAATTTATTTTAATATTGCTAATAATGTACAAAAATATTTGCAGGTTAGTACGCTTTATTATATTTTACTAGCGTGACCCGTGCGAAGTCTTCGCATTATTTATTCCATTATGAAGCTCAGATGACAGATCAAACAAATATTTTACTAAAATTGATATATAGAGGCGCAAGTATCAAAAGCATTGAGCTAAAGCACCACTTTATACGTGAGTGGATTTGAAATTAAACAAAAATTTTACCGACCGTCAATCATATCGACGTTGAGCCGTTAGATGGCAGCATTGCTGTTTTGTGTATATAATTTTAATAATTAATTAATTTGCAAAAACAATAGCAATAATAAATTTTTTAGTTGTGGATGCCGGTAGAGCAAGCAATTATCTATAAAATGATATATAATTTATGTGGATTAGTTGTGAGGTTTTTTCTAAAAAGGGAGAGTAACATCTTAACCTTAGCGTATTATATATATGATAATATATATGATGATGATGATGATTGGATGATTGGATTCAACATAAAAGCAAATTCTGAATAAAAGAATACAATAAAACTCTTTTTTGCAGCATTCTTAGTAATGTAATTATTAAAACGTTTTCAAGTTAGGAGTACATATTATTATATTATAGTAATGACAGTGCTTCACGGTTTCACTCGCGTGAAATTCGGAACTCGACAAACACTTCTTTTTTCTCTCACGAGTTGATATTGGTTATAAATTATTACCATAATTCATCAAAATTTCATCAAAATTCGCCCATTACATTTTGCGTGACTGACGCACAAAATAACATATATAAAGCAGACAACAAATGTTAGAAAAGTCTTTTGTACGCTAAATCCATCGTCCTCTTTTTGAATAATTTTATAACTCAGCCACGAAAATTCAATAAATAGGAGGACAGACCGAAAACTCATTTTCATATTTGTGATATTATTATTGAAGGCATGCCAAGTTTATTCTGTATTAAATATCTGCTAGTGTTCTATGAAAACCTTTAAAAATTACAATGTGATGCCAAATTCATTATAGATTATTTCATTTATTATAAATAATTTATTTCGAAATATTTGTTAACATAATTGTTCGATGTTAGAAAAAAAAAGATGATGCCGAAACTTGGCAAAGGCACATTATTTTTTGTTTGCCAATTTAATGGCACATAACATATATTGTACCTTTTTCAATGTTCTGTACAGTGAAAGCGGTAAACCAAATATTAATATTATTTTTTACATTAAATAAAAGGAGTAAATTTATCGTGATTAGATTTGTCTGTAAAGTTCCTTCCGCTAAAACTTTATTCTAAAATATTAGAAGCGAAACACTAACAGGTATGTGATGGGTACATAGAGGCATTTGTCAATTAAGCAAAATATCAAGCCACTTCTCACCCGATCTACTTTGGCCAATTTTGACAGACATCAAACCAATATTACTTCCATTGATATGAACGGAACATATTCTTGACATGAATTAACGTTTTTCTTATCTAAAATATTTAATTTTTTGGATTTGAAGAGATCAAAGTCTCAATTTTATTATCATTCGATCTAACCATAAAATAATTTGATTTTAATTATTTTGGGGTAAATTTGATGAATAAAAACCTTGACTTTGAAATAAAACATGTTTGACAACATATGGACACATATGAAAAACATATCATTTATTAAAGACGGTTGATTTAGATAATTTTTTTCACATTCCGTCCATATTAGAAGGCATTTTCATAACTTAAAAAATCATTTCAATATTTATTTGATACTGACGATAAAAAAAATTCATTAAATATACTCTTTTTCATTATTGACCAATACTCTTGTTTAATTTTACATTTAGTTATGCTATGGTTTGATTTCTTTAAATATATTTACAACTTAATACCCAAAAACCTTATGAAAACCAAATAGATTTACAACTTAATACCCAATTACCTTATGAAGCTTCGCATACTGCTGAAATTAAATCGCAAAATGAAAGTTAATTTTTATTTAAATGAACTTTTTTCGGCGTAACTAAATAATATGAGTGGAAAGATGAACCCCTAGTATAAAAAGTATTTGTAAATTTGATAATTTTAAAGACTAATTGCACTGGCGGAATTTTTTCTTAATTAAAATTGAGTTTCTTTCTTTGAAGTTTTTCATTGACTATATATGTAAGCAAATATGGATTTGGCGTATCTGTACAATAAAGGCATTTACAAAAAAAATGGTTTAGAGGAAAATGACAAAGACAATAGAGCACAGAAATATTGTTTTTGAATAATTTTTCCACTAGTATGTAGGAATGTTATTTGTTCGCACATCACTCTTTTCTATAATAGATTCCGTTAGGTCTGGCCTAATACATAGGCTGTGTTTTATTACATCTGATTAACTATGAGAAAGGTATAGTAACTTGATGTTTTAATAAAATCCACTTGTTTAAAAAAGATTACTTTCCTAGTTATAATAATGAACAGTGATCTATGTATCGATCAACCAAAAAGTGTTATATGTATTAATCAACAACGACAGTGAACAGTGACAGACTGTACGTATTAAGTTTTTATACCAAGTTGCGAGCACAGCTGACAGCAGTCAATTACGCTAAGGGCCCAATTCTATATACTTAAGATTGAAACAAAATCCCCTTTATTTTACATATATGGCAAAATAACTTAACATTTTGGGGCCTGGGGTCATATGTACAAGACGAAGAAAAAAACATATTAAACCGCAATCTAATGAAATTTTCTAGTACTTTTATCTTGATGCAATAGACAAACTATCTGCTTGTCATTATATGTTCTGATTGGCTGATGAAATGACATATATCTTCTTAGCTTTTTACAAGAAACGATGGTGTCACCGTTAGAAAGGCTTCCTAATTAATTTTAACTTTTTCACTAAAATATAAACCGGTTCTAAAACAATTTATATTATTTTTGCTTACTTTGATGTACTTTCATTGGATAACTATGAATCTTTATTGCAATTTACATGAAAATTTAAAAAAAACATCGGGTTATGTTTTTATGTCGTAAAGGTATTAAATGATGGCCCAACTATTACGGCAGATGGTGGATCCTCAATGTAATGCC
The DNA here is from genome assembly GCA_039881145.1 of Druceiella hillmani. Lineage (NCBI taxonomy): Eukaryota > Metazoa > Arthropoda > Insecta > Lepidoptera > Hepialidae > Druceiella > Druceiella hillmani. The sequence goes on from JAYKKI010000068.1 coordinate 8,095,036, forward strand.
TACATGACATAGCAATATTTTATTATTGGACTACATATTTTATTGTTACTTTTATTTGTTTCGCTAAATTTACACGAATACAAAGTATCCGAATTATTAACCGAACTTGAATTTGATTTGACCGATGAAGAGGATCCAAAAAATATGACAGTGCCTCAAAATGAAATCAGAAGGGAATCTGATTTTGGTTTTTCAAATTCTTTACACACAGAAGAAGAAAGTCGACCTGGATCTGAAATATCATTGGTCTGAAATATGACTAACTGACGGTAGGTATCGTGCTAGAACCAGGGATGGGATTAGAATGGGAGGATAACCATTGGGCCGTGTAAGAAGCAGGGGATGATGTGAACAAAATGATATGCAAGTACTAGCAAATAGTAGTAGTAGTTACATTTTCAGACAAGATATAATTTAATTAGCACTGATAATTGGACTGTTGAGGAATGTTTAAAACAATACATAAATGACGACATTCTTGATCAGATAATTTTCATAAATCATATATTAATTTACTGTCACTTATATCAAGATGATTTCCAAGAACATTGCAAAGCTTATATTAAACATGCACTCACTCATCATACTTACTCACTCAGTTTATTTAATTGTCGATATGAAAATAAACATGGAAATAAAAATATATATTCACCGCTTTTATAACAGGTACTTGTCGTTAGTATAATAGTTCATCGTTCGATATAGAATACCGAATATAAGAGTGTATAAAAATCCTCCGAGATTTGTAAAGCACTATCTTCTTAAGCAAGACTACTTATATTTATGGTATGGTTTGTTTTCTTTACAATTGTTGAGAGCAATTATGGTTTGAATAATTCCACATAATAGTTTCAAGAGAAATAATACGAGTAATATATGGAGACAATAATTCAAAGAAACTAGAAAAAAGATCTTTCATATTTCAGTGTCAAAAGAGATAAAATGTCGTGGGAAACTTCCAACACAAAAAAGTAATTTCTGTCATAATCGAAATTATTTTCAACGGTTTTCGTTTTCCTGTCTGGTATTATATTTTCTTTCAGCGTTGTAAACCACACACTTTTCAGCGATTGGTACACAATTATTCTGTTTTTTTCTATGAATGAGCAATAAATTTAGTCAAGTGTTTGTTTACTTCCATGTCTGAGCGATGAATTGTGGCAAATTATATGTGGCCAAATGTAATATAAGAAATTTAACATCAGTTATTGCGAGATGCTTAAAATACGGAACATTTATGACGTTACATATTGTTTTTAAGTCATGTTTATAAAAGTACACAGTATTTAATTTTTCATCATATTTCTTTATTTCATACCCAGTTTTTTTTTTTTATTTTCTTATTTGATAAAAAAAATTATTGCATGCAATGGGAATTTCACAAAATAATACTTTTACCACACTCGCCGCCCCATTCATGATTTTTTAACGTGGCAAATCTGTTGTCAACAAATTTATTTATGACTTTGTTTCTATATATATTCATGGCGTATTTTTAAACTATAAACATAACATGTAAATGAATTATAAATCTAAATCAATTTCACATAAATTTAAAAGCTACTTTTCAAGTTGTAGCCTTAATAATCTGATCAAACTTGTCTGTAGTGAATCAAAATTCACCCCCTCAAATTAATTATAATAAAGCAATAGGAGCGATCCTTACCTGTCATAACCAGGTAGTGGTAATTAATAATATTTAAGCAAACATCCCAGTGGACAGCGAAATGTTTTAGGTGCTTGTTAGCTGATAGCTATGTTCATAAACAAAACTCTGTAGATGCCTACGATTTAAACTTAATACGCTTCTCTATAATGGCTATCTTTATTATATAATATCTTAGTTTTTTAAATGTACTTGTTACTCGTTACTTTTAGATATTTTGTAATAAACTAAGTAATATCGTGCATGAACTTTTACGTAGAAAATATTTTTCAAGAATTTTAAAAGTTATTGAGACTTATGTGGTCAAATTTCTTTGGTTTATAATACTGAAAAGATTTGCAATCTACGTCCATTGAAAATTTCAATCACAAAATAAAATTGGTGTGAAAAAAGATAGCTAAAATTTGTATTGAATGGAATGTTATTTTTATGTTTTATCCTTATAATTTCGTGGCAAATGATATATAAGTATTACATAGTAAATCATAGGATTTCGTCATGTCCGTCCGTTTGTCGCAGCTTTAAAATTTCTACAACTTTTTCTTTTTATAAACGAGTGCACCCCTTTATAAAAAGAAAAAGTTGTAGAAGTAGTCTTAAATACTCTGAAAAATAAATTGTCATCCACACAGGAAGCAGGATATTTTAAAATAAATATTTTTATTATTTTTGATGTGATCCACTTCCCAAAATTTAAAAAAGGCATATTTTAGAATCTAACTTGAAGTCTTTAGAAAATAATTTCAATATTACATATAAAAATTATATAAAAAGTTAAAGTGTATTTTTGTTTTCAAATTTTTTTAAAGCCACCCCAAAAATTATCCTAACTACTTCAAAAATTACCACCGATATGTCTAATATATATGTATTTTATTTAAATTGGCCAATCCATTCAAAGTCATGTATAATTCAGTCCTACAACCATTGTATTTTAAACCAAAATATGCAATATATTGGAGGAAGTTAAAAGTGTCACAATTAATTACGAAAAACAAAATAAAATTCAATCAGAAAATCCTTCCCATCCGGTTAACCTATGGTTTTATTTTAACCTCCTGAGTCTTAGGAAAATTTATGGAAAATAATTTTATTTAAATCTATCCTGATCTACTAAATAAGTAATCAAGTGATAAAAAAATATGTAAAATATCGTTCGGAAAATGTGGCTTTTCTCAAAGTAATTTGTTGTCATTGTATTTTGTATAATTGTATTTTGTGTCATGTGCATATGATATAAAATATTAATTGTACTTTATGTTTACAATATTGGTACTTTTATTAATTATTTCCTAAGTTTTACATACTAGTTCAGTAAATCAGTCAACGGATTAGTCTTATTTACCTAATACACAAAATACTTGCACTTTAATCACAGTCAATAGATTAGTTTAATTAATAATATTATTTAAAAAAAACAATAAACAAACTTTGCAAGACTACTATGACACAACCGTGTTACGTATGAATAAAATAAAAATATAGAAAAGAAATTAACGAAAAATATAATAATTTCTATTTTTTTGATGAAATTCTAGGATACAATTACGTTTTTTGGTACTACATAAATATATGGCATTTGCAGGCAGTTACTCTCCAGAATATGCGATCAAATTACTCAGATTGATGGTAGCATATATTATCAGCAGACACGGGCTTAATGCCAGTCCTCCGATTTAAATATTTTTGGAGTAGAATCTATAATCGCTACTAGATTCAGAATCAAAAGACATAGTGATTTGTGTGACCATAGTTTTGCCAAGTATTCATTTAAATTCCTTCAGCTGGTGATTTTTTTATACGTATGCAACATCGTTTTTAATGATCTCTAAATTGAAACTAGGCGTTACAAACTGCTAAATTTGCCATGTGTGAAATGAAACAAATGGTCCATTTTTTAGTACGTTCACTAGCAAGACATAATAAATGTTAAATATATTTGGCGTTATTTTGTAGAAATTCATTATTCAAAATTAAATGAAACTACGTGATATTCTTTATATTTTGATATATTCTTTACTACGGCCTAGGTTTCGTTGTATTACAACATCTTCAGGTGCGTAATTAGCAAAGATTGATCTATCTTTGTTAATTGCCCACCTGAATGTGTTGTAATACAACGAAACTTATGTTGTGATAAAGAATTTAAATAAAGTAGATGTAATACTATATCACTAGTTTCATTTAATTTAGACGTAATGACAATATTCTGTCGGGCGGATCAATACCACCTAAATGCATTTTAATGTTTGATGGCTTCCGAATGACTAATCATTTCATAAATTTTATTGTGCTTGAAAGATTACTTACATTGACCAAAACGAGAAGCGGAATAGTATGTAGAAAGAATTAACACCAGATTATTAACCAACAATTGCGTGATGTCAATTTTCCCATTGGCTTGAGCTAACATCTACGATGTGCCTGAAACTTTTATTAAAATAGATTTTCAGCAAAAAATTTGCAGGTTTTTGGATCCTGTTTCGTTGAATGTTCCTTGTGCCATGAAAACCTTTTTCGAACAAAGCTTCTTCCAGTTTTATAGTGTTAAAATAACGGATAAACTATAAAGATGATGACATAAATGTTTCGGAAAATTTAAGAATACCCGATTCACCCAACGTAAATCCTTGAGATGTGCGCTCTGGAAAGAAGGTATCTCCTTGATAAATATTCATATCGAAAAAAATTTCCTTTGGGTTTGCTAAAATAAAAACTTAATTCCTACGCGATTTACTTTTCCACGGCAATATTGGCGTATCCCGATATGACCACTAAAAAAATTACCATCTCGTGAATATTAATATTATCTGCTCTTAATTGACGATGGTATCCGCATAGCAATTAAAAAATTGAGGCAACTTTTCAGATCTTATTTATATTGTCTTGTTAAGAAATGTTGGCATCAAGAACAAATTTTGAAGATGACCGAATGTTGGAAAATAGTCAACAAGTCATATTATATTTTATATATTGAATGCTGTAATTTTTTAACCAACATAATCTAATTTTTGCAATAAAATACTTCAAATAATGTGGTTAATACTATGCCTATCAAATATTTCAACTCTTGTAAAGTCAGCTTTAACCTTTTCCATTTTTTTAGATGTGTTCCATTCGTTGCGTCAACAATCTGTTCAAAAATGTCATCATTTATGTATTGTTTGAAACATTCCTCAACGGTACAATTATCAGCGCTAATTAAATTGTATCTTGTCTGAAAATGTAACTACTACTACTATTTGATAGTACTTGCATATCATTTTGTCCACATCGCCCTCTGCTTCTTACACGGCCTCTTCAAAGGAAAGAACTCAATTTTAATTGAGAAAAAATTACGCCAGTGAAATTAATATATAAAATTATCAAATTTACAATTAATTTTTATATTACGGGGTATCTGTTATCTGCCATTTAATTGACAAACAAACAATAATGTGCCTTAGCCAAGCGTCATCATTTTGTGCATAAGTCATTATAAAAACATAAACGTGAAACAATTTTGTTAACCAATATTTTGAAATAAATTATTTATAATAAATGAAATAATCTATAATAGACTTCGTATCCCGTCGTAATTTTTAAGGTGTTCATAGAACACCAGCAGATTTTTAATACAGAATAAACTTGACAAGCCTTTCGTATTGATATTAAATATATGAAAGTGAGTTTGTCAATCTGTCCTTTTATTTATTGAATTTTCGTGGCTGAATTACAAAATATTTTAAAAAGAGCGATGGATTTAGCGTATAGAACGATAATAGAAGCCGAAAAACTTCTCTCAGGATTTTTGTATGTCTCTTTGTATGTTATTTTTTGCGTCAATGGTATTACATCTAATGAACGACTTTTGATGAAATTTTGGTATGGTAATAGTTTATAACCAATATCAACACATGAGAGAGAAAAAAGTGTTATTCGGAGTCCCAATTTCACACGAATGAAACCGTGGGGTATAGCTGTTACTATAATACAATAATACTAGCGACCCGCCTCGGCTTCGCATGGGTGCATTGTATGTACTAATGTGGTGTAATTGTGTAGCGATTAATAATATCACTGTCATTCAAGCGCCGCTGCCGCCCGTCACAGCCGTCCGTGTACGGTATAGGCATCGCGAATACTGATTTTTGATAATTTTTCAATATATGATATCTTCTAAAATATAAAAGATAATAATTTACTGTTAAGAGCACATTGTATCTACATTGTATGCCCAACGAAACCAACTGATTTAATTAAGTAAAAATTAATAAAATACTGACCAAAATAACTTCGAAATTATAATCCACAAAAAAAATTTATGAAAATGGTTACTGTGGGTTATCCGTAGGATATAGATATATGCCATCTTTTGTGGGTTATCCGTAGGATATAGATGTACATCGACTTTTTGTAAATTTTTTTAAAATACGTCATTCAATAGTACAACATTTTAATGTATCTCGTAAAGTTTAGTCAGCGTTAGAAATAAACCTTATGGAAGAAATTATGTGAATGATAGTTAAAACCGCACCAAAATCCGTTGCATAGTTTAAAAGATCGAAGCTTACAGACGGTCAGACAGACGCTGGAAGCGACTTTGTTTTATACTATGTAAGGATGTACTCCTAACCTGAAAACGTTTTAAAAATTTCATTACTCCGAATGCCACAAAAGGGGATTTTTTTATTTTATTTTATTCAAAATTCCTATATATGAAATCCAATAAACGATAATAATAGAGCATGCCTGCAAATGTTTTTGTACATAACAAGCAATATTGAACAAAATTTGAAATATTTGTAGAAAAAGTTTACACGACGCAAAGTGAAAAAATTTGTTTACATTTTATGGGATATCAAAGAAAAAGGAAGTATATTAACGAGGATTCCAAAATCGAATTTTGTGTAAAAAATTTAAAATTAAGAATTTTGTGTAAATTGCTCCTTTATAGCTTCCTAACTACACGCCAAAAATTAAGAAGAAAACGGTTTAATTAGAAAGGTTTACTAAAAGGTTTACAAATAATCAAAGCAATAATTTATAGAATATTTTTTTATTCCCAAAATTATCCCCATCCTTTATGAGAAGTTCACGGTGATGAGAAGTTCATATGTGAAAGAAATACTAGTTACAAGACAATATATTCACACGGTGAAATATAATAGTAATATTTGTGAACAGAAATATTCTTAAATATTTATATGCGCCTAAGTTTGTACAGAACTCTTGACTTGAAACTATAAGTGTTAAGTACACTTTTAGTTCAAGTCAAGAGTGTACACAGGTTTTAGCATATAAAATAAATTAAATATTTTGTAACTTGTGGTATTATTTACGGTCATTTCTACTAAATACTTTTCGCTTTTATGCCACATTTCTCTTAAATTTAACTTTGAACTAATGTAATATAACACTTCTGTTAAATTTAACATACTTTGTGAAATACCTTTCAGGTTTCATCTTCAGGTTTTCTTTGAATAAAATTAATTTGTCCAAAGGTTAACTCTAATTTTTTCCTGTCTTATTGATTTACCAGAAAGTTCATTAAAAAATGAATTAAATAAGTAAAAACGTAAGAGGTCTAAATTTCCTCGAAAAGCATGCCTACCTCGAGTTTCGACCCGGTAATCATAACTCGAGTAAATTTAAAAGTAATCAACATTTAATACAGATTTTACGAAAGTGAAAGGTCTTTCTCTAAAAAATAATGACATTTTTTCCAGTATGGTCTAAATTTACCTTTAAAAAATGACAGTCCGTAGGTATGCACATATGTACGTACGTATGAGAATAAGATAGAAGTCGCAATGCTTGTTCGATTTCGATGATAGGTTAGCTACCAGAATTTAAACTTATTTATTTCTATAATGATTTCCCAAATATTTTAATTGTCATAAACAATTTTAATTGTCAAACAGTTTTTTGGGGATATTTTTGCTTCTTGTTCCTGCTGTTGTTAACTTTTTTAGTTTTGACGTTTTCATAATATTAAAAAGAGTTTATCTTTGTTTCCTATATATAAATTAATGCATTCGGTGTATTGGTAGGGTATTTCGTCCCACCCTGCTTCACTATATCTAATAGTGAGTACTCTTAACTATTTTTCTTATTGCCTGAATATTAATTTTTCCATGGATAATTAATTTAATTAAAAAAATATTTACGTTAAAAAATTCTAGTTGTTAAGACTAATATTAAACTGTACAAAAATTTTCTAGATGAAAAGATGTGTTGATTATTATTGAGAACAAGAAATCATTCCTTAATTAAACCGCATATGTTTCAATCACAAGTTGTACCATGAAAAGATAAACTAATTAATGGTAGATTGATAAAAGCTTTTAAAAATTGTTATGCGGAATTTTTTATAATTTTTTAAAAATGTATTAGTTACAGTACGTTATTTTGGTGTTTAACGTAAGTGATAATATATCATGTATATTATTTCGCGACAGTTTTATCACTATATTTTAAATTTTTTATCATTTTTCAACTTTTAGTTAACAAAACTTGACGATATTTGCAACATTCAATATATTTTTTATATATTATTATATAACAAATCTATTGAATGTTGATACGTCATTAAACCTTTCGTAAAATACGTAGTAAAAAATTATAATATTTCCAAACCATCACCAGAAACAATTAGTTATATATGTACGTAAACAACTTTCAGAAAAAGTTTAAACAATTTCAGTTTCTTATGTACATAGAAATTATTAGCACGTTTCTGTACTAGTCGACGGTTTCAAGTTTTATTTAATTTTCTATCTCACTTAAAGTTAATGAGTTAGATATTTTATTAAATATCTAACTCATTAACAAAAATACAACAAATCCAAAGAGTTCCTTCCATATTTGTAATGATATAGAAGCATAGTTAATATTTTAACTGGATTTTGTAGACTGTGTAGGTTCTGATACAATATTTCATGATTTTCGAGATATTCCTATTTAACTAAAAATTAACAAAATCTCTGTCTCAATACTCAATTTATCAGAATTACAGTTTAAGCAAGATCAACATTTCATTATTATGATTGCTATTTTTATCCCATATTACTTTCTGAAAATTTAAAGAAATATTAATATCTATAATGAATCTGCGATATTATTTATACTTTTCAAATGTAGAAAATATTCTGGAGAAAAATAAATAATATTATAACACACTTTACTCATCTCTTTTTGATAAACTAAAAGATTTAGTCACCGAATAGTTACTTATATTTTTGTCTTTAGTATGACAGAAGATAAAGTAATTTTTAACAAGACAGAAGATAAAGTAATTTTTTTTTTGGAAACATATTAATTAAATCCGGATTTCATATACTTTGTAACGGGCAAACAGTACGCTGATACTGTTTGTTTTAATTTCCAGGGCACTTATTGTCAAAAACCTTTGCTTACTTCAATCGTCTAGTAATAACTATAAAAAACACTTTTCCTACTAAACTGAGTCCGAAAGGGGCATAACTTTACCTGCCACATTGTTATAAAAGTGTGATAAGTAATCTGTACTTAATTTTAACTTGTTCGTTTTACTATATATCAGAAAATACGCGGTACGTATGGTACGGGTCGTTTCCATTCTGCGATTCCGAATACGTAAAATATATTTTCATGAACAAAAAAGATAAATTTTGTAATACAAGAGCTTTCATAAGAAAAATCAAATGAAATGCGGACATTGCGATTAAATATGGAATTGTTGTTGAAGCTAGGAAAAAAATTGACTGTTTTTTCATTGAAAAGCTTGACATTTTTCACGAAAAACGCAATTAATACTAAATGTCAAGGATAACGCGAATATTTATTAAATCTTTCATTATTATTATTAAACCTTTATATTTGACATGTTACTGTAAATTATTTGCACTTCCTTATACACGCATTTGTATAATGATACGGTACAGAAATAAATTGAATGCGGGTTATTGTCTTAAGTTAGATGTTTGACATAACTTTAAAGAAGTTATGAATTTAATTTAATATGTGACTTCAATGTTTGTAAACCAACACAAAGAATTTTGTTGCTGTTTCATTTTAAAATTCACACTTTCAATTTCAATATGCAATAAGGTTTCAATTTGCAATCATTTTCAATTCGCAGAAGAAAATTAAATATTTTTAGAACAATTTAGGTGGAGCTTTCTAGGATATATAATATTTTCTGCTAAAATTTTAATTTCATTTTTCACCACAAATGAAATGTGAAACCTATGTAATATAGCTTATTTTCCTCTCTTTAAAATAACCTATTCATCAAAAGTAAAAGTTTCTAAGCTAACTAGGATTTTTCTTTTATTTTGAAGAATGACAATAAAATAATTGACGCAATTTCAACTATTCTATTTTATTACCGACTAGTGATCCGCCCGCGGTTCGCACGGTTACATTTCAGGATAGACACAGATAGTGTCAAACTTTTTTTTAGTTACAGCGTTAAGAGTCCTTTTCTTCCGTGTACTAGAATATTCTTGAGTACAATTAAGTTGTTTCATTAAAATTTTATGATTCGTAATTTTTTTTTCAAGAAGGTATTTTTAGGTTTTCTTTTAATTAACAAAAATGTAATTATATATAATGCTCCTGCACCCACCTTCTCTCTTATACCATCTCACTGCATAGTATGCGCATTGCACAAAACGTCATTATAATGCACATTTCTACTTTTATTTACGTTAAAAAATCTTATACTTTGTTTTTTTTCTTTCATCACAAGTATTACTATCATGTCACTGCTAAAGAAATAATTTAAGTAATCAATACAGAAAAGATTTCAAAAATTTGCTAATAACGAATACTGATAAAATATCGACCAAAAATTTATAGTGTTGTGCAACGATGAAAAATTATTTGAAATATGAATTAATCAGTATATAAAAGAAAATTAAGATAGTTAAAAAACGTTTGAAAATATTTTCAAAGGAAATATAGCCTGTGCGTTTTCAATGTTTAACTCAAATATATCATAATTTAGTAACATAAACCAAGAATGGATATCCATATTAAATATAACGAAATACTATTTAAAATTGGAACTTTTAACACTATTAATAATTAATTACCATTATTTTAAAATAATTCCAATTTCTGAGCTCATTATATACAGAAAACAATCAATTTAGGTTAAAAACTAAATTGCTGCCGGCGACTTTATACGCGTGGACTGTAGTAATGTATCGGTAAGACTATATTTTTATAATCAATTTGCCCTACGATAGCAACATCACGATTAGGTTATAAAAGGGGGAAAATTTTATATTCTACCCAAGAGAACCACTGAAGAAATTAAAGAGTTCCAAATTTACGGAATGAGTTAATACATGCTAAAATCAAGTCTGCAGAATTTTCTTCACTGACTATATACTATCCGATCAAATAGAAAATTAAAGTACAAAGGAGATGGTTGATTCTTCAGAAACTGCGTCAAGTTTCACTTTTCCTAAATCCTATGTATTAACATAGCCTACAATTTATATAATACAAATTTTTTAATTTGTTGGGTTTTAAAAATTTTAGCTATGAATTTGAGAGTAAAGTATAAAAAAAATAAGGATATTTATTGCACAAGCACGTATATTTCGTTTTTGCTGGGAAAAAATAATTACTATCCACACGATAAATACGAAAGTTAAAAATAAAAATAAACAAATTCGATATTAAAATTTATAAGAATCATGGACGTTACCCACTAACCACGTGAAAGAAAATTACTTGTTCAATTTATTAAACCTAAAATGCCTTTTCTTAAATCTCCGTCGCTAGAAATATTACTCGAACCAAAATATTTAAATTTAAATTCATTATGTAAAACAAACCCTAACACAGAAACTCATTTCACTATGCAATTTCAAAGAAACTGTATTATGATAGGGCGAAACCTCCTAAAATATTTAATAAAACTCTGTTATGAGATTAAAATAATAAATATTCTCCACCATACCATAAAGTACTGAGCCTAACTAATAAAGGCAACTTTTTACAAACAACGCCTTCATCCTCTGAAGATACTCAAAGGTCTAATACAATCTAATAAACATTTTTATCTACATTGTAGACACAAATGAGTATACATAGCAAAGAAATTAATTTTCTAACATCGAAGCAAATATTTCATACTGATTCTGTGCTTCTCCAACCTATGACAATACTTTGACTTATAAATATGTGGTATTCAGTATGGTAGTAACATATGCCTACCAAACTCGGTAACATCAATTTTTGTTACATATTTATTTTTTAAACTATATTTACGTTCTTATAAAAATTGTAACAATAGCAGAAAAAACTATTTAACAATGCACGAACCCTCGTTTATAATACGAAAAAGAGAAGTTAGCTTCAAATTTATTTTAATACTTTATAGTATATATAACTATAAATCTAAGATTTCGATGTTCTTAAAATCATTTTAATATTCATTTGGTTAATTACCGCGATCTTTTTAGAAATCATGGAGAAGAGGTGCCGTGTTTGAACCACGCAGGTTAGTTTTATTATGTTTGATTGAAATATGTTATTAAACTTCGAGGAAAAGCTTTAACTGCAAGGTTTACTTAGATGATTACGTGACATTAATGAAATTTAATTGACATGTTATGTAGGTACAATAAAATATTTACATACTTGAACTATACTATATATTTGAAACATACAAGCCAACAACGGTCATGTGTTTATAATACTAATTCCAAAAAACATTTTTATGAGCGACGTAAAATTATTTACTTATATCGAAATAAACGCAAATATAAATGATTGACATGTTAAAATCGATAAAATAAAATATTTATATAATTAAAAAACAAATGATAGGTTTTAATGTTATAACAATTGAAATAATTGTAAATTGATGGAACGCAGTGATACGATCTAATCCAATAAAATGTAGACAACTAATCAATTATTATGAGATGGACCTTTATTAAATCATGATTATGACATTTAATTTCCAGCGATAGTGATTTCCATTAAATCAAAAACGTGATCACCATTAAATTGGTGACGTTTTCTTGTTAAATTAAAAATATGTCCTTCATTAAATTGAACATAAAATTCTCCAATAAATTGTTGATGTTTCTCATTTAATTGAGAATATAATCTTGGTTAAATTTGAGATTGGTTTGCGATTAAATTGGTGTTGTTTCCCATTAAATTGGGAAAATGTTCTGCATTGAAACGGAGATGAATTCACCATTAAATTGGTAATGTTCACCATTGAATTGGCTATGTTTTCCATTACATTGGAAATAAAATATTAATTAAATGAGATTGGTTCACCATTCTATTGATGATGTTTCACATTAAATTGGCGATGTTACCCATTAAATTGGGAATAGGATTTCCATTAACTGAAATTGACTCATGTTTCACTTTAAATTGGTGATGTTTCGAATTAAATTGAGAATGTGTTCTCTATTATATTGAAAATGAGTTCACCATTCAATTGGGGACGTTCATCATTAAATTGGTGGTATTTCCCATTAAATTGGGAAGAAGATCTCCATTAAATTGGAGATTAGTTCACTATCAAATTGTTGATATTCGCCATTAAATAGGTAATGTTTCCCATTTTATGGGAAAATATACCTACCACAGTGACGATATTTTATTTGACGATATGTTATATTTGATTGTCCAAAGGCTTGGGGCTTTCGAACTAGTGGGGTTCACTTTATCACTAAAAAGTACGCGGATCTCTTTAATTTGCCACTTAAAATGATATTTTTACCAGTAGAGAGTTTGAATTTACTAGAATCACCTAAGAAATATTCAAATAATTCTAATATATATTGAATGCAAAATTTATAATTTTTAATATTACTACAAATATGTAATGACTTACCAAATCAGTATATAGATAAACTTAATGTAAATATACTTTATAATATTAAAATCGTCGGTCCTAAATTTTATGAACCAAATTAGATTGATGACTTACTAGAAAAAAATATGTAATAAATACATAACGAGCAACTCGTCATAAACTAAAATAGTGGAATTTCAGCAACTCTGAATGCAGTCCAAACGATTAACTGGCCTTTACATGGTAAAAATTTGACCAAAACAATAAGCGGAAATTTTAAAGCATGAGATTTTCCGTAATTTATTCTGGAATAGACTACTGTGGACCGTCTCACATTAAGGAGAAAACAATTCAAAATTACGGCCAATCAGTCATTCTATTATTTGAATAACAACATAGAGCAAATGAGGCAAAATTATTGGAAAAGGAGTTATAAGGAGTATCTAAAAGCTCTAATGTTTAGATACTCCTGGTATCTAAACATTAGAGCTAAATGGCACCAAAAGGCGCCAATGGAAATCAAAGCGCCCACTTTGATTTCCATTGGCGCCTTTTGTCGCTAAAGGAAAATAATTCGCAACCAGTCCATTATAGGTGGGTGGAACGTTACGACATAAGCACATATTTATTGAAATTACTATCTAAGCCTTTAACTTCATTTTATATTAAAATAATTAGCATTTTGCAATGTCATTTGCAATATTAAATTTGAACTAATTTAAACAAAATTTTAATTATTGTTTTATGACACTTATTTTCTCAATGGTCTAAGCGTCTGTAAAATACTATCTGTAACACATATTTTTCCAAGTTGCGAGATTTTGAAGACAGAAGTTTTATAGTTTATAATTTCCAAGCAATTAGATAAATCTATAAAAGTATATTGTGTGTAAAATTAATTTTCAAAAAGACAACCATAAAGGTAACCCTAATTTTGAATAAAAGGGGGCAAACTGACAAAGGAGTCTGCGCCTGTTTATTAGGTATGATTAAACAATTAAGAGTATCCTATAGCACAACACGCTTCATGTATTAATCAAATGACCACTCCACCACGATAGATTTAGCAAAATTTTTACCAATAGCAATTTAGTATCTAAAAAACAAAGTTTACCTGTAAGCTAAAAACATCTTTAAAAATGTATTGTGTCACCAACACTCAAGGTGACAACTTCGAGTACCAATAAATTTCAAATGTTACTTAAATTCGTTTAGAACGTCTAATCGCCAATGGGTGAAACTTCTTAATTCAAATCGCCAGCAGTATTAGCTGTTCGCATGTGAAAAAACTCCGAATGATGTTTTTTCATCCGTAACACGCGTCACCGGTAACACATAATATATATGTATGTATATATATATATATATATACATATATATATATATATGTATACATATTATATATATATATATATATATATATTAAGTAAAATTTAAGTATAAATAGGATAAAAATTTTAAAAAATTAATTTTGAAATTACTTATATTCGCTGTGAACTATAACATTTTTTACGCCTCAGTAATAAAATAATGGAAAGTTATGCCTATAAATAATGACAAAAACCTTTTATGAGTATAGATTTCATTATGTTCATTGGAAACAGTATCAATATTGATTTCTATAATGGGTTTTTAAAATACGTTACTGCTTGCAAATTCGATTAATTTAACGGAAAGCTTCACAGCGGTGCAGGTCGAGAGCTACAAATTATTTATTATTCAGTCTCACCCCGCTAATTTGCCAAATAAATATTGGTGCTTACTCTCAGTGAATAATAAACTTCTTATATATTTTTAAAGTCACGTTTGAGGTAGGAAAAGCGGAACTTACGTGTGTCGATCTGACTTTCCTTTGATCATACTCGTATGCAGATATCACTATTTGTTGATGAAAAAATGTTTTTATTTGATAAAAAATATTTCTCATGTGAAAAAATACTTTTCATGTATCAACCCTATTCAACTCCTAAATATGGTGATAGCATTATTCAAATTCCACGACGTTCGAGTCTGAATACACTTAACTTATGCTTGAAGCTGTTTTTTAGTTATATAACTAGAGTATTACAGTCTTATTTTCAGATATATTAGTAATTAGTTTATTTAATAGGTAATATTATAATTTAATAGGTAATTTTATTTTGAAAAAGTAATTTCTTCATTTATTATACATATTTAACGTAAAACATTCACAGATCAAAATAAGTATGTTCTACCTATTTCAAATTCTACAGTATGTGTAAAACTGACAGATTATTCACACTGACTTTAGCCAAATTTAGCATTGAATATTGAAAAGAAAGAAAATCTACCAAGTTTTACATGTAATACTGAGTACTTTCTTAAATTATTTATCGCACATTAGTGTATTATGTCATTTGACTTGGAGTTATATGCAACTAAGCTGCCTTGCAAAGAGTGTAATAATGGAACGGGGGTTTTAGGAGATGGCTGCGTTTATTTACAACCGATAACTCAGCATCTCAGGAAGTTTATTCGTTTATATGTTCTTATATTTTTTACTTCCATTGCCATTTGCAAGAACAAAATATTAGACATTTAGATTTTTTTTTATTTCTCATTATTAATAACCCATATTAAAATTTACTTGGTAGATTGAAGAAAAGTTTTACTTTAATCTGTTAAAAAGGACTGTAAAATCTTATTTTGCCAAAGAATTTTTATTATTTCAATGGCAGTTACATACAAGATATTGATGATTTATTAGGTGGGTATTTTCCCAAGGCGCTTTATAGTGTAATTTTTAGCCTTGTAAAGATTAATATTTAAAAAAAAGCAAGAAATAGAGGTAACAACTGTGGCATCTACAACTTTAAAATTATCTATTCCACTCTACACAGTTGAGCATTGTTGCACACTGACACTGGTTAATAGCAATTGACCTATTTCGATAGTTTAAATATAAACTTCGTGAATATTATTTGAAATTTTGACCAGAAAATGCCACATCACCAAAACCTTACGATTTAATTATATTTTTATTAACTGATACGTGAAGTCATAACATGAAATGGAACGTTTTTGGTTTTATGTCAATGTAGTCCGAATTATATAATATTAATAAATTATCAAATTCTGTCTCAGATGTAAAATTTTATACAAGTTCTTATAACAATGCGTTCATATTTGTTTTATTTGTCTATCCCGGATTATGGGATATATTTATAGTTTCGAAATACCATCACTACTTTCTCGACACAAAATAATTTCAAAAGTTTTACGTTTATTTTTAATTTTTTAATTCCAACAACTTTTAAACTAAAAATCATAAGTCTAGCAGTTTGCAGTCAAAAATATGGAATTTCATTATGTTGTTTCAATACACACATATATATATATATATATATATATATATATATATATATACATATATATACATATATATATATATATATATATATATATATATATATATATATATATTATATTTCTTCAAAATGCACTAAAAGCAAGAAAATTATTTGTGCTCTCTATTTTGCCCCTGATTTACTAATTTTTCATGGTTAAAGATGAATTATGCTGAGAATATGTCGTGCAATTTCACGAAAACAAACCCAAATAAAGTTTATTGTAACTATAGAAAAGGTGTTTACCAAAATTTTCTTCTTCTTTCGTTTCTTTGGAGTAATTATTTTCTCCGTGTGCTGTATTTTATAAAAAAAAATCCGAATGTAAACATGTAATGAAAAATTTTCTTGATTATCCGAAAATAAATTATTAACTTTACGTCTTCATATATAAAAGTAAATTTTCATATAAAAAAATAAGTCTTAATTCATGTACAATTTAGCTCTAGGTCAAAAACCACCGTAAATTACATTAAAATAAATGCAGTAGATATCGAAATAAGAAGAAAATTTTGTTCGCAAAATACTATTTTGTTATTTGGTTTTGGAATTTCTCGCCATGTACGACATATTTTCGTGAATATATATACATATATATTTATATATATATATATATATATATATATATATATAGATATAGATATATACATTTATATATATTTCGTGTAGGGTTTTTTTTATATCTAGCACTGTAATAAAATTACTTGCCCCAAGCAAGAAACTCGGTATTGTAAAATAACTTAAAGGAATAAAAAATATTTTTGTGTTACTTATTTAAAAGAGGATATGATTATTTCCTTTACTTTTATTTACTTTATTCCTAATATGCGGCAAAAAGGAATTTATTTTATTTCTCCTAAACCCAAGGGAGAATCCCTTGGATTTAGGAGAAATAAAATAAATTCAATTCTGAAACTATTACGATATATTTAAGAACGTAAGCTAGCCTAATAGTTGCTATCCGATTTTCTCACAGACAGAACTATAAGAGGACACAAACTTTTATTAATCTAAGTCGGGTAATTATTATCATTTTAGAATTATTTTTAATTATAATATATAATATATAAAAAGTAATGGGAACATGCCCAAATTGGAAGCTGTTGAAAACTGTGCTGATAATGTTATATAATTATAAATAATTTGATAAGAGATATATGTATATATATATATATATATATATATATATATATATATATATATACATATACATATATATATATATATATATATATATATATATATATATATATATATATATAATACATAAATAATAAAAAAAATTATTTGATATATTTTCATTATTGAGAAGACCCAGAACCATAAGACATCAGAACGCATATTTACATATTTAAAATTATATTTAAAATATAGAAAATTATAACAATAGGGTTAAGTTATATGAGATATCAGAAACATTTCCAAAGTGAAATAGCGGAATTGAAGGCAGAGTTGGCGTATGAGGTGAAGACAAAATAGCAAAGTATAAACAACTTCCGTCAGTAGTTTGTCAACTTTATCATTAGATACTTAAAATTGATAGAAACTGCATGATGCGGCGTGACAGGTAAGTCATTTTTCATTATTACTATTGATTTGAGGTCGCTATTGAATGAACCCAAAAGGGAACAGATGAAAATGGTAGTACAACTGAAGATATATTATTAGTTTCTTTAATGTACCAATTTTAATCAAAATATCAGTAACAGTTTTACTCTCGTTTTATATCTTGAAACCCATTCAACTAATATATGAGAATTTTGGCTTTTGGAGGTTACAATAAATAAGAAAGGTCGTAGGCTTCAAATCGAAATAAACATGTATTCTCCCCTAGATACCCGTTACTGGTATACGCAATTTTTCTGTTTCTTGAGAAATATCTCCGAAGGTTTTTAGCATCGTACTTGCCGAAATTTTTTTATACTCTACGTTAGTCTAATATCTTCTTTTCTAGTTCGTTCCACAAAATCTAAATTTAAATTAACATCGAAAAACAGTTAAAAAAAAAAGGTTTTTTCAGCTGTTCTTCGATTACAATTAAATGAAACTACGTGATGTAGTATTATTTCTACTTTCTTTAATTTCTTTACCACGATCTAGGTTTCGTTGTATTACAACATCTTCAGGTGGGATATTAGCAAAGATTTATCTTAAAACTATTCAAGGGTACAAAGTTGTAACACAACCAAACCTAGGTCGTGGTAAAGAACTTAAAGAAATAGAAATTATACTACATCCCGTAGTTTCATTTAATTGTGAACAATGAATTTCTACATAATTAATGCCAAATATATTCAATGTTTTTTGATTGTTATTACATTTTTTTCGCTTTGTTTTGAAACTTTCTGATGAACTTTGAAGGATTTTCCTGAGAAATGTATAAGATATATCTAGTAAAATACCGTAATTTTGATAAATAGCTGAGAAATGGGCATTCCTGAGAAAAAAAATTGTCTTACACTTGCACTTTCACCCTAAATGTATTTTTTGTCTCTATTATACACTATTGTGAATATTTATTTTGCTGCCAGACTGTATTCAACAGTTTTTTTAAAGCCATACTTGGCGCATACATATTTAATGGTGTTTTCAAATCCGGCTGAAACTTCATTCGAAGACGATCCATAAGATGAAAAAGTAAAATTATTTATGTCCACAAAACAAAATTTGATAAAAAAATTTATATGGGTTTTTCTCGAATTATCACTTATGTGACATATATGTGACAAGACACATGTCAAGAACAAACAACCTTCTTGAAATTTGCAAACGGTTTTTTTATCAATTTCTAGTTGCTTTTCATGAAAGAAAAACACGAATAATTCAGTAGTAAATCAAGTTTTCATCTTAGAATGTTCATTATTATGTAATAAAATGTTTATAAAATTAACGTTATATTGAAAATTTTCCATTTTAATCATCTTTGGAATCTGTTTGATTTCTTGTTATAGATAAACATTTTAGTGCATATCACGGACCACTTTTGAGCATGATCTCTTTCATGTACGAAATAACTTCTATAATTCTTCATTGCAAAATATATTTAAGTAAATTCATAATAAATATAAAAATATAAATATTTCTCAAGGTATAGATAGAGGTTTTTCAATAAAAATGTATTTTCATAAAAATCACAAATTGTCATCATTCATCAAAAATTTTAAAAAGCGTAAACTGGGTAAAAAGCATTATTAACCTACTTTAATTAAAAATAATTTTAGTTTAACACAAAGAGAATATTTGTCTATGTGAATGGGTTATATTGATAAGGAGATTTAAAAAAATCAAAAATCAGAATTATATTGATACATTTGGTAGCATTTTTTTTTCATTTCAGCAGTTTTATGAGCTACTCTCTTTATTTTGTAACAAAAATAGCTTCAAAAATATATTTTTACTGCACTTAAAATACTTCTTCCAGATGTCATTTATTTTAAATATGATAGTTTAGCGTCAAAGAAAAAAATGGTACACCTAAATATTGAAATATACCCTTTTCGTTAAAAATCTACGAGATCCTGTTTGCAAAATTTGTATAGAGTACTCAAGAAGATATTAGATATTAGTAAATTTAAATTATTAATAGTATAGCAGAAAGTACACAAGTACATTATTTGCGCAAACAATAAAAGTATTTTGAATGCCTTATTTAAAGCGAAGCGTATAGAGTTACAGCGTTGATTTATGAAATGCAAAGAGCAAGATTGTAAATTTATTACGAAATTTGACGAGAAATTTATGTTGAGGCGGAAATATATTTAGTAAAATAACATTCGTCCAATATCATTCATAAGTTAGATGGACCTAATATTAAAACAGTCGTCAATAAATATATTAATAGATAAGGCATATTTGCATTTTTAAATGAAATTTGAATGAAAATTTGTAAATTTACGGGTCTATGTGATGCATAAAATTCTTTGTATATGAGCATTTTCAACGTATGAAAAATAGTCCGACTTATGTTTCATTGCACCTTAATACGAATAAACAACCGTAATAAAAGCATCTAAAACGGGAAATAAGTCAGTTGTATAAGATAATTTTACTTTTCATTCTTTATTACAAAATATCTTGATACATTTTCCTATAATGCTATGCAATAATAATAGAAACATTCTTGATTAGTATACTTAACTTTTCTACAATATATAACACTTTGGAAAGCTAATTTACTCCACAGTAACTTAATATATAATAACTGAGATTAAAAAGAGTCTTCATATTTCTTAAATTTAAAGTTCAAACTTTCAAAGTTAATAGTTCTTTATTAAGTGCCTTTATTATAGTTGAAGCTCAGAGTTACTTCCAGACTTTAATTACTATAACAGTGAAACAAGGAACAAGTTTGATGTAAATTATTTAAAACCAAGTCTTAGTTAGGAGGTCGTCCATTCTTCACACCCTATTTTAGTGTCCTTGATATAAATATATACACTATTATTATAACACCATTAGAACCAAATGTCAATATATGTATTTATTTCCCTCTTAGGTTCCCGCGCACATACTTAAAATTTTACTAATATATAATAAATTTAATTTGAAAAAAGTTTCAAATACAAATTTTTTTGGGTATTGAAAACCTAAAAATAATTATTGTTTGCCCTAAATAATGTAATAACAATTGCAACTGACATCATTTAAATATGTACTAATGATTATTAGTTTTTAGGAATCAATATTTTTAATGAATTTTTCTTTTTACTTTCAGAGTACTGAAATTAAAAGTAGTTAAGAGAGGTTAGTGGCTTTAAATTTGTTAAAAGTTCTAAATTTACCCCAAATATTTTTGCATTATTTCTTAATTTTTCTATCACCTTTATGCTTCTATTAATAAATG
Source organism: Druceiella hillmani (assembly GCA_039881145.1). Lineage (NCBI taxonomy): Eukaryota > Metazoa > Arthropoda > Insecta > Lepidoptera > Hepialidae > Druceiella > Druceiella hillmani. The sequence goes on from JAYKKI010000068.1 coordinate 8,116,713, forward strand.
CTGCAGTATTCTCGTTGATCTTGATGGCAATAATTCAAATAGGTTTTTACATTTCAATTAATTTTCATTCAATTCATTGTTCTTATTTTATTATGTCATTCTTATGTGGATTTCTAAGTTCCCACGTAAGAAATTAAAAATTATTTAATAATAAGTCAGGTATTTTTTAAAGCTGAAAACAAAATAACTTTTTAACAAGAAACAAATTGGTTTCAGAAACAAAGGAAAAAATATCCTTTTAAACAGAAAACGCCTCCACTGCTTGATAGATTAGAAGTAAATATGAACAAGCTGTATATTTACCAACAAAATTTTGTTTGAAATCAAAAAACAAATGAATCGTATTGGAAAAACTATGCGATCCATTAAACGTCGATCCTTATAACTGAAGAATATACATCTTTAGTTATGTATAATAATTTTATTAATCACGTTCCCTTTAAATCAATTACGATTATGAGTTAAAAAAAAACTATTTAACGACATTTTCTAAATTTAAAGCCAGTTTTACAAATGTATGACGCGTTGATAGTTGGGAAAAATAAATTTAAAAAAAATAAATGAGAAAGTAACAAACACGTCTAGAAAGTAATTTTCAGAATCTTATGATTTTTATAATGAAGTTGCAAGCTTATGTACGAAACTTTTAAAACTGTAGTTGTGAAATGGGGATTAAATAGTAAAATTAATTTTTAGTGTCAATTTACCTAAATAAGAAAGGTTAGAAAGTATACAGACACTTTCCAACCTTTCTTATTTAGGTAAAATTTGTTTTGCAGCAACCTAAAATACTGTACATTAAATAATTTACCTAAATAAGAAAGGTCAGAAAGTGTAGACACTTTCCAACCTTTCTTATTTAGGTAAAGTTTGTTTTGCAGCAACCTAAAATACTGTACATTAAAATAATTTACCTAAATAAGAAAGGTTAGAAAGTGTACAGACACTTTCCAACCTTTCTTATTTAGGTAAAATTTGTTTTGCAGCAACCTAAAATACTGTACATTAAATAATTTATCTAAATAAGAAAGGTTAGAAAGTGTACAGATACTATCCAACCTTTCTTATTTAGGTTAAATTTGTTTTGCAGCAACCTAAAATACTGTACCTTAAATACTTAGGATGTGATATGATAATGTAATTATAAACAACATATTGCATATTAGCATATAATACACGGAGCTTAATTAATTTTTATTTTAAAAATCAAATCATGTATGTGAACAGTAAACAATTTTCTTTCAGGGAAGGTAAATTTAATGAAAAAGTTTAAATAGAAAACTTAGAGATATATGTCCAACTAATTTGGTCACGATGAATGAACCAGAGTTTTAAACCTAGACAGGGTATATTAATAATCCTGGAAGCTACAAACGAAAAACACGAAGAAAATTTCCAAGTGATTCCTTAGGTCCAAAATTTCTAACCAATTAATAGTTATTATGTTCTGGTTTCAAATGAAACACCTAACTAGTGATACGAAAACTATTATGACATGTGAGATTATTTTGCAGGAAGTATACTTATTGTGCAGATTCCGACCACATCATACAACAAATTTAACCACCGATAAAATTGTGAAAAATTGCAACCAGACGGTAAAGTTGAGACAATTATATAATAAAATGGAATTAAAATTTTACATACGTACGAAAATTACTTAAACATCCATTAGAATCAAATGTATGGGACTATATTATTATGCAGAAATTAATTAGTAAAAATAAGTGTCTTCTGTACACTATCTTTGATAATAAATTTTTCCTTCACAATAGGCATAATTGAAGTAGTAAAAAATTTTGCAAATTCCGTCTTTCCGGCTGGCGTTTGTCTTATTTAATAAAATAATATGCAAGAAAATTAAAATGTAGCTTCAATTTTGGAATCCATCAATCAATATTGATTTTATTCATTACGAATATTGCGCATTTTACACATATCTAACTTGGTTCCAACATAAAATTGTTCTCCTACAACAAAATATAAAACAAACCTTTTTTGATTTCTGGTCTATTGCAGGAAACGTAAAAGTAAATAAATATATATATATTATTTTCTACTTTACATTCTTGGAAATTTACATCACAAAAATAACACAAATAAAATAGAGTTTGTGGTAAAGGAGTATTAATATTGATAATATGATATCACTGTCTCTTGATCTTTACACTTACGTCTTCACCACTGATAGTATTGTTCTATGAATCAAAAATCATATAAATAGTTGATTATTCTTTTACAAATATTTATTAAAACGATTGCACGTACCAAAATGAAAAATTTATCATGTTCTCATTACTTTTAGGCAATACAATTAAATATATATATAATATGTAATATGCAAGAAAGAGGAACTAAATTGACGGGGCCGGAATTAAGGATTTCAGTTGAACCGTTAATTGAAATTTTAGTTTCAGAATATATGTATATATACAATATATATATATATATATATATATATATATGTATATATATATATATATATTATATATATATATATATATATATATATATATATATATATATATATATATATACATATATATATATTACACAATAAAATAAATTTTAATCATTTATTTGAGACGTTATTTTCGGCAGATTGAAAAAAGTAATTTTTTTTATTCTTGTATATTAATTCTAAATTCTTTATTTTACTTTGACATTCATACTTATCTCAAAAATAACTTTTTTTAAATAATAAAAAAAAAATTTACGAAATTTTCGAATCTAAAAAATTTAATTCTTACTTTTGAATCTCTAAAAAAACTGAGAATGTATAATATTAAGGCATACTCATTTTATAAACACTTTGACCGTTTATTAACTATAAATTCGGAATAAGCAGAGTATCTTAGCACTTCTATAGTAGTACCCCTCTTCTTTAACAAAAATATGTCAAGATTTAGTGAGAAATTATTGTACCAAAGAGCAAAAAGTTCCATTAAAGTGTTTGGCAAACCACTTTTATTAGAGACTTGAATTTCTGCTTGTCTATAAATTTCTTATACAAACATATTATACATACACAAAACAAACAAACCAAATACCGTTTAAACTATTGATATTTCATCAGTTAATCAATGCGTTAGTAATCTAAAACAATGTCATTTAAATTCAATTTCTATGCCAAATGCGAACTAGAAATGGAATATTTTAAAAAATTAAAATTTTTAATACAAGGTCTAATTAGGTAGTTAGTTAGTAATTTTTTTTATTATTTGACAAATTTAACTTAAAACTGTAATTAAATCTAATTAACTAACTTAAATTAATATCATTAGTGTAGCAGAAGGCGATATCGGCGGAGGGATACTATGTGTGCTTCTGTAAAAGTTGCATTATTCACTATTGCTTACTTAATTTTAAATTCTTTAAAATACGTCGTTGTTCTGATGTGCGATTATTAAATTATCTTAACCAGAAGTAACATTAATTTGAATATACGAACAAAAATATAACCCTAGGTTTTTTCGTTTTAAGATTTATTACTTTAAACCATAAAAATGGAAGTGTGAACGATTTCTAGTGTATTTCTGTTTTATTTGGAAAGTCTATATTTGGAATCATTTAATGTGCTCGCTAAATACACGGCATAAGTGGATGGTTTTAAACTAGAGCTTATTTTACTACTTGTGTAATTTACACCTTTCAAAAATAACTTATTCTTTTCGATTGATTTCCAAATTTGACCCATCGAATCGTTCTTCTAAACAAAATGGAGATTTGCCAAATATTATTTTTAAGTTCTATTTCCAATTTTTGTTTTTACACCTTATTTGCGACATGTTGAGTTCAAAATGACGTGTAATATGGTACTCTCCTATAATTATTGCCAACTACAGTTTGAAAAATGGGAAAAAAACTAATATTTAATTACACTTAATATATTTAATCACAGCTAATATTTAATTACACTTTAAATTAAATTATTGCCTAGCGTTCATAAAGTCACAAGATATAGACAATTAAGTAAGTTGGTAATTCTAAAAATGTACTAAAAGTTTCATTTTCTAATTAACCAGATTTACATCATGTGGAATATGCAATAACTGTTTTGAATCTTACGCTTTGTACTGTGTTTAATCCAATATAATGGCTTTCAAAACTAGATCGTTATGCAATATTGTTTTACCCACAACAGTAAAATTTAATATTCGCATTGTAGTGGAAAAGTCGCCAAGATTAAGTTTTATTTGTCGTTTTTATAAATATCATGTCTTAATTTCGGGCTAATCAATTGGTTGGAGAATCGATTGATTGGTGAATCATTTGGGAAATGATATCTAAAAGTTAGATATTTTCAACAATGAAGAAAAGTTATGTATAGCATATTCTTATATCTATATTGTACATTTGAAAACCGAATTCGAAGTAACTTAAAAATTATTAAATAAAAAGTTCGATTGCTTTATGATCTGATCTTGAATCTATCTATCTCCTTCAATAATTACTTTTAAGTCAAAAAGTCCGAGTCGCTTAACAGGAACTTAACTCACGTCAGGATAACATAGTTCATTGAACGATACAGGTTTTAAGAACGCGGTTTACATATACAATGACTCAATATAATTTGTCACGCATAAGGTATTAAAACTGACACAGAGTCTGAAATTACTCTAAATTTTAACGCATTAAAGCTAATTAAAAGTGCCATTTTAATTGTACTTGCAAAGTAAGCATTTCCAGAACTTTAGTAAGCAGCAATTATTAACGCAATCGTCTACTTTAAAGTTAATTTAACTCTTGCTTTATTAAAATGCTTTCAAATTGGACGTGCAGACAGATAATATTCGTTGGGGGCAGATCGCTCCAAATGTATTTCTCTTATATCCAAATAATTTTTCATAGTATTTGGTAAAGGTGTTTGTGAATTACTTTGTCCCACAACGCATATCATTAATGTATCGAATCAAAGGTTTATAAATTGTTCTGTTTGTTAAACATGAAAAAAGTCAAATCTAATTAAAAATGAAGCAAGCAATCGTAGAGCCACAGTTTTGTTTTCGTAAAATTGAACACTGTTTTATTCTGCTCTGGGAAATAAAACAGTCTCTTAGCAGCCTCGCAGATAAATTCACGATCAGCTAATTCACGGTGGAAATCTTAATTTATCTCTGTTAACTATCTAGTTAAAACTCTGTGGAAAACGTTGTACAATTTTGCGCCGTTTTATCACTCATAGGGAAGCCATTGGTAAAAACATGAATCCATTCTGATGATGAATACTTTCTAGCAATAATTTCCAACGCCACAGCCTTAATGTTTGGAAGAAGGACGTCTACTTTGTAGTTTTCTATACTAGGGAGGAGATGGTTTATTAGAAGTGTAGGCCTTTATTCTTGAGATTGAGGTCTCCAGAACTTTAGGATCCATTTGTTTAGGCTGAATTAGAGAAGTTTGAAGTGCATCTGGTTTAAAATAACCTTGATATGAGCTGAGATAGCCGCGAGCTTATAATGTACCGTCGCTGAAAAAGCACGGTACATTATAAGCTCGGCTTCTTTTTCTTTTTGTCACTGGCTGTAGAAAAGGTAACCACAAGAATTATATATGTGTTAAAAATGTTATCCAGTATAGTATTATTAAACTTTAGTCGATTCCTAAACACGTTTTCCAGGATACGAAGCCGTTTTTTTCATTATTTTTGGTCTTACCTTGTTGTCTAGGGACATGCCGAGGTATATGATTGAGTTAGTAAATGTTTACTGACATACCCAATAGTGATTTTGGCATACTCAAGTGCGTGTTTGTAAAATGTATATGTATCCCGTTTACCCACGTTTTCTAGTCGTTGGTACTTTTCCGATGTCCGTGAACTAATATCCCTATACGATTAATGAACTTCCATGGCCATTTCAATATTACATCAATGAAACTTAAAAGATTACGTTTTATAATAATTTTATGTTTAAAATTTGCTTACTTTTTTAGGCGTATTTATTGATTATATTTAGGTTATATTATCCTCGTCTGAATCAAAGTAGAAATAGATTTGACCGTTGGCCTCTATAGAAAAATAGCCATGTATTTATAAATATATCGATTAAATTATTCATAATTATATAATATTATCCGCACAGTTTTCAACAGCTTCCAATTTGGGCATGTTCTAATTAATGCTTAAAAGAAATAAAAATAATTCTAAAATGATAATAATTACCCAACTTAGATTGGTTAGAGTTTGTGAGTTTTTATAGTTTTGTCTTTGAGAAAAAAGGAGAGCAACTGCTAGGCTAGCTTGAGTTCATAAATATATCTTAATAGTTTTAAAATTTAAATAAGTTTTATCTCATTTCTAATAAATCCATGGGAAAATTGCCGCATATTAGGAATAAAGTATATAATAGAAATAATTATCATATTCATTTACATTATTTTACAATAATGAGTCTCTTTACGTCCGCAAATAATTTTATTGCGGCGCTAGAAAATAAAACCATATATATATATATATATATATATATATATATGTGTATGTGGTGTGGATTATTTTGAAGGGAAATTTACCTCAAAATATTCCATTAAATGAGACAAATGCTACAAACTTGAATTGGGACAAAACCTTTAGCGAAAACGTCATAAATATTAAAAATTTATTTGTGTACTTTTGCTTATATCGAGCTTTTGAATTTCTTTCATTACTTCCCAGTATTTAGGAAAAAACAAAGAGATTTGTATTTTTTACATCAATACCACATTCTCCGACAAGCCCGTCGCGGAAAACTTAATAAAAATATTATGTAGTACGGTGTTTGAAATCTTTGCGTTTTCCTTTAAGTAAGAAATATTATAAATAAAATAATTCCATGCTCTGCGTAATTTATTTATGAAAATAATTTTAAATATCAGTCAGCCACAGTAGACTATTTCATAATTATTGGGTGAACTTATCTAGCACTACTATACAAGGAAGATTTATTTCAGGACCCGCATATATTATTTATATAATTAATGACCCGCTTGTGAAATGAAAGTTTAATTAAATGTTTGAGTACGATTTCACAAATTTTTTATTTAAAGAGAACCATTTAAGTGCAAATTAAAATCGCACAATACGTCTTATATCTACTAATGATAACAATTTATTATTTGCATTCTTTAAATCATAACCCAATATAAGGTTTTGTTCTAAAATATAATATAATTCTGAAACTAGCAAAGAACTTATATAGAAATTCTCTCTTTCACTTTGCATATCTCTTTGACTTGAAGGAGGGTATCCACGATGCTTTATTATGCTTTTCGCTCTTGTGCATCACATATCGCTTCACTCCATGTCTTATCGACTTTCTTCAAAACAGTTCCTTTTGATGTTTCGGGATTTAGACGGATTCTCTTCTGAATCACAGGCTACCTCCTCTTTTGAGGGTTCGAATCCAAAACCTATTCGGAGATTTGACCGAATTTCATTGTGAACCTATGGCTAATTTAATTTAATTTGACGCGTTTTATTCGATGCCCAATCAAAACTGCCTGTCTTCGGGTCTAAATATAGTATATTAAGGATAATAAGGATATAATACATTATATATACAATTTAATGAATTATATCCCTATAATTACTACATATACATATAATTTTGTGATTGCATCGGATTATTTTGATTTTTACCTTCCGTGACAGTTTCCGCGACCATTACGCGAGGCTATGTTAGGCACAGATAGCCTAAGATTTGATGATCTGCTAAACGACCTATTTCAGTCCTCCAGTTTCACACACAACTCTGCCGAAATAAGTAAAATATATAAATCGACGTATATTAAAAAAAAAATAAATCTGTTTGACAAATCTAAAATTATCAGAAATGATTATTGAAAGAATGAGTTTAGTGCTTAGTTCAGGGATTAAGTTTTCAAGTTCCGTTCTTCACTCAATGTAGCTATGAGTTTTTAGTCACTTGACGTTTGTTTAAAACATTCAGCACTGGATTTCTATTCGGCCGTTTTTTTCATAATATCATTTTACGGCAAAAAATATTAAATTAATAGTTTATTTTTTTTATAATTTGAATTAAATAGTACACTTGCAAATTCTAACAGGTTTTACGCTTAATTTTGGGATTATGTTATTATGTAAACAGTTTGTACAATTTAACAACGGTTTTAGCCCTCCTTTTCTTAACCTTCATTTATTTCTAATTTTTTTTTCACTATTTTATAACTGTAACTCATATCTTAAACTAATAAAAGCTTTTAGGGTTTTAAGACAGTTTAATGCAATACATCAATATAAACGAATTAAGTCATAAACGTTTGTAAATTACAAATATAGCTGAGGCACTGACGCACGTAAAGTATCTTGTGTATAGTTTAATAGAAAGGAAAGCGTTAAGTCGGAGAGAGCCGACAGGACGCGAAGCTAGACAAATTCAGTCGAAAAGAAACGACAAGACGCGAAGCTCTCCGAATGGCAAACAAGACGCGAAATTGACAGAAATGAGTCTGAAAGAGCCTACAAGGTTCCAAGCTGGCCGAATGGCAAGACACGACTTGCAATGTTTTAACTCCAATATAAACACGCGATTATAAGAAAAAATAGTGATAAGATGATTTTTTTTGTGCTTCGTCTATAAAAAAAGCGCATTTTTAATAAAAATGTTTATATCTTATGTTGTATGATTAATTAAAGTTAGGGCTAGTAGAAGAACGAATAAAAAAATGTCGCTATAAAGTGTCGCTTTGTATATTTAGAGAATCAGAATTGTAAAGAAATTAAATTAAATTCTTTAAATTGACAGATAATTAAACATAATACAACTTGAAATAAATAAATAATACAACAAACGTTTATCAGTAGAGAAGCAATCTCTTTACATTAGTCGTAATAATTAACTTGGTAAAACTAATTGTGTATTAAGATAATAAAGGTCTTATAATAATTACATGAAAATAATAAATCAAGTATACATGCAACATAAATGAACATTTGCTTACACAATTTGAGAATGAGAATAAAAGCATACAAATCATACATACCCCAAAATAAAACGGTAAAGGCCTCCACTGCCTTTTTGAAAATATTTTTAGAAATTTGTGTTCTGTGATATTGGGATAATTACAGATCCCTTATTTTTCTTTGATATTTGTTTCCGTAATTACAAAAGTCCGTTCATATTTTAAAAAAATTAACCTTCATCAAATGCAAGTTTCATGTTTGCAATTTTCAGACGTGTAAAGCAAAATAAAAACTACCAGGTGTCTAAACTTGACAATGAAATAATCGGGGTCAATTCTTCGGTATACTTATTTTAACCAAAAATCGGATGTTTGAACTATTATGATCAAATAATATTACCAAACGTAAGACGAATTTCCAACGCTGCCTCTTCAAGATTTACATAAATTTAATCCAAAGATATTTCATTATCTCACAAACGGTTTATTCAGGCTCCTATTTTCCAAAAAATATAACTCGACAACGCGGAGATACCAACCTCGATAAATTCGACGACACAAGCGCTGGCAGGAGATTAGGGAAACGATCTGAAGAAATCGTTCAATCTCCTTCATCGTTCAACTAAATCCGTTTAAGTGAAGGTAGGAGCGTGTTTTACGCTTTAAATAGCATATTGAATTCTCCAGCCACGAACTACAGTGTACGCTCCCAGACTGCGTGTGAGTTAATTTCGTATAATCTCCTTGCAATCTTTTAGGAATCATCTATGTTTATTTCAACGCCGTCATATTTTTTTATGACTGAATCTGACATGTATTTTTTTTATCCCAAAGCTATATTTTATGAGTTTTTTTTATTAAAAACAAATGTGTAAGTTCATTTTCATCAGTAAAATATACAATATTACTCCATATTTCCAAAAAAACATCAATTTTGTTAACTCCTTAAATTTAATACAAAAATCAAAAATTTATAGCCAAAATCACGCAAGTGAAGTTGTTAAATTAAATCTGGAATCTTACATCCCTTTACGAATATATCAATATTTGTGCACAAAGATCGTATTAGATAACTTATTTTTGCTCGTCAAATACCATTGTAATTATTAAAAACTGAAGCCTATTTTCTTAATGGAAACAGGTCAATGGGAAATAACTTTATTACGGTTCAGCATAATGTCAAATATACTACCGATTACATTTTATAAAACAATATCTAATTGATATTTAATTCACAATTAAATGAAACTACCTGATGTAGTAATATTTCTACTTTCTTCAATTTCTTTACCACGACCTAGATTTCGTTGTATTACAACATCTTCAGGTGGACTGTTAGGATCTTCGCAATCCTGAAGATGTTGTAATACAACGAAACCTAGGTAATGGTAAAGAAATTAAACAAAGTAGAAATACTACATCACGTAGTTTCATTTAATTGTGAACAATGAATTTGTACACATGGATAATGGAACGGATAATCTTAAAACGATAGAATCCGTTTAGACTTGTTCCCCACACTGACACAGTGCCGGTGTGAAAAGGACAATCAAATATTACTCCCTCAATATTGTTATCTCTCTTTTCGTTGTAAATAAATAGAAAAAAAAATATCGAATAAAATATAAAATTAAACACCAAAACATGTTCATAAATATGACATGTCATAGCCGGATGTTTTCCGGACATAGTCAGGTAATAAAAACATTGTCCTAACGTAAGGCTGTAACTGTAGACAACTACATACCATGAGTTACAATTTAAATTAATAACGATAATTAAATATACCAAAGGATGCTAATGACATGTCTACATAATATAACTTCATCACCAAACATATTTCAAATTCAAACTAGTACTAAAACCAGACATTTCAAAATACACAAATGAAATAACGATATAATTTACACGTAAATGACACATATCATATGTGTCAATAATGGAAGGAAAATTTGTTTAAGATGAAAGTCTACAAAAATGAAAGAATATATATAAAACAAATTTACTTTAAGATATTCAATTAGGCAAAGGCTATAAATTTCGACTGGAAGAAAATCCTTGCTGGCAAGTTTTATAAATATTAAAATGTTTATCAACTTACAAAAACTTTTTACTAATATCGAGCTTTTAAATTTCTCTCATTACATGCCGGAAAAACATTTCCGGGAAAAACAAAGCGGCTTTTATTTTTTGCATCGATGCCACTTCCCCGACTAGCTCACCGCGGGGAACTTAATTAAGCATATTATATAAGAGGGTGTTTTGAAAGCTTTGCGTTTTTCTTTCGGAAATAATATTATAAATGAAATAATTTTGCACATCGCGTAATTTGTGTATGGAAATAATTTTGAATATCAATCGAAACATAGTAGAATATAGAAACTAGTGCGTTAAAAATAAATTATAAATACACACAAAAATTCTAATATTCGTAGAAATTATTATGAAATACACTAAAAAAATGAATTTGCTTTTTAGTCCCATCACAAATAACAATATATAATTGGTAACTTTCGTTTAAAACTTAACAGAGCTAAAAGATTTCAGTCTCTTGACACTTGTACGCAACACTCACTGCTAGTATTCAACTCAGTTAATTCTTCGTAATATCGTTTCACGAGGACAAAATATTGAATTAATAATTCGACATTTTTTTAACAATTTCCATAAAATAATAGCTCGATGACCATAAAAAGTTTTGCGTTTGATTTTGGAATTATATTTTTAAATAAACAACCCACATAACGCACCCACAATTTTCGTCAATCCCTTATTCCATTTCATGTGTTTTTGCATTATTAAAGAGAGAAAAACAAATGCACCGTTAAGGGACGCCTGGCAGATGTGAATAATTTTCGTTTTTGTCACTACGACTTTTGAAACCACTGTAACGCATATTTTAAATTAATAAACGCTTTTAACGTTTTAAGACTAATTATTATAAAGACCGATATAAAAAAGTAAAGTTGTTAACGTTAGAAGATGTGAAGCTGACTGAATGGTAGACAAAATGCGAAGCTGACCGTAATGCAAGACGCGACATAATATTGGAAAGTTTTAACTCGCACTCAAACTCACCATTAGATGTTTCGCATCGGTAAATAATAAAAACCAATAAAATTGATTTTTTAAACTTCGCGTGTTAAATAAGACTGCATTTATAATAGAAAAACTTGTGATTTGTTGTTTGCTTGACAAAGCTACGAAATTAGGTATAGTAGGCGAACAGATAAAAAAAATTTGCCATAAAGTATTGCTTTGTATCTCTAGAGGTACAGAATCGTGTAGAAATTCATGTCAGATAGACAAAGCATTAAAGATAATAGACCGCACATAAATTAAACAGAAAATGCAACAAACGTTATGGAAGTAACCTCTTTAATACATTTACCGATAGAATTGAAAACTGAGAAAAGAACTGACAAGATCGTAGAAGATAAATTGTACATTCATCAGAATAAAACTCTAAACGCCTCTCACCGCGTTTTTAAATGTATTTAAAAAAAAAATATTCTGTGATATTTGAGATAACTGGAGATCGCTTATTTTTGTTTTATATTTATTTCCTTAATTGGAAAAATTACAGAACCATTCTTACGCGAAGAAAAAATTAAAACTTCATGAAATGCAACCTTCGCTTTTGCAATTATTAGATGTGGAACGCAAAATAAGAACGATTAGTTGCATAAACTTGAAAACAACCATAGATATTAATTCTGTGATATGAACATATTTTAATCGAAAATCTGAGGTATAAACTAATATGTTCGTTTAATATTTCCAAACCTAAGATAAATTGACCACGCTCCTTCTTCAAAAATTTGAATAAGTTTAATTAAAAGTTATTTCACTAACCCATAAAGGGTTTATTAAAGCACCGATTTTCGATAAAATTTAAGTAAAAATGGTTAAAATTTAACGCAGTGATATCAACCTCGATAATTTGAACGATATAAATGCTGCTAGGGAGATAAGGAGACCGCCTTTAAATCATTCAAACTCGTTTATCGTCTAAGAAAATCCGTTTAAGCGAACGTAAAGGCGTGTTTTACGCTTTAAAGAGCGTATTAAATTCTAAAGTTACGAACAACAAAGTACTCTTCTAGTCTACATGTTACTTAGTTTCATGTAATATACTTGCAATTGTTTAGGTGTCGCCCCTGTTTATTTCAATAATGTCATCCTTTTTATCCTGACGGAACGGACGCGTATATGCGTTTAGGGTGAGAGATTTTTTGTTTATTTATGCAATGTTCCCATTTATCTCCAGAACAGTTTCACCGATTTAGATACGATTTTCTGTAGAATGTTCGAGATTCACTAGCATAGGTTCATAGGTAATTGTTAATGTGATTACTTGGCAGGGGCTACCGCAATAAACATTTTGTTGCAAACGAACGTTCCCATTTATCTCCAGAAGAGTTTGACCGATTTAGATACGATTTTCTGTAGAATGTTTGTGATTCTCTAGCATAAGTTTGTAGGTAATAGTTACGGTGATTACTTAGCAGGTGGCATGGCAATAAACTGGAACTTATCGGCGAAGATTTTCAGATAGGTGTTATGGCGTTAGCTCACCTGGGAGAGCTGCAACTTTTTATTTCAAACGAATGTTCCCATTTATCTACAAAATGGATTTACTGACATAGACGTGGTTTTTTGTAGTATATTTCAGACTAATTGGTGATAATTTTCAGATAGTTTTATGGCGTTAGCTCACCAGGGGGCGCTGCAACATTTTGATGCAAACGAATGTTCCCATTCACCTCCGAAATGGTGTGACTGATTTAGACACGGTTTTCTGCAAAAATTTGAACTAATGAGCGATGGTTCTTATATAGGTGTTAGTTACATTGGATCAGAAGCTTATTATTAAGACTAATAATAAAATGCAAAATTAAAATTTATATTAAGCCCACGACAGATGTAAACGTTTTAATCTTAAAAGGATCAAATAAACAGCAAAATGAAAAATTTTGAAAACACCCACGACGAATGTAGTCATTGTAATTGAAAACCAATAAAATGTTTTTTTTAAACCCCCCACTAAAAGAAAGGAAGAACGTATTAATATAATCAAAATATATTTTAGGTTAAATACAACGCTGCCATTAGTATTAATGAGTTTATGCAAAATAAATATATATATATATATATATATATATATATATATATATATATATATATATGTATATATATATATACCCAATTACTCAAATAAGTAGCTAATCTCGAGATATAGGAGTAAAGAATCGTCCTTACATTTAACATTAGGCATACAACTAGAGATAGCCAACGAAACCAAAAATACTTGAAATATTCCTATATAAGATTTCTTATTTTTCTTTCTCGTGTCTCCTTTTCTTCTCGTCTGCAGGAAGTAAACAAAATTAAAGTTTCTATTGGGATTCCTCCGCAATCTCTGTGCGAAGAAACTAAGTATCAAGAAAGAGAAATATTGAAAAATAATGGCTTCGCGTGTCATATTTCCTTTTCACAGATAACGATATTTATTTTTCCTTATTCATTTAGCGTAGATATTTAGTGAACACAAATCACAATCAGTTATTGTTTTAATACAATCTGCTTTGTTTTTCGAAAACTTCACATTATTTTATAAACTATGAGAAAATATTACTGACCACCGACTTACAATATTTAGCTATTAATCGGCGAGTTAAAATACAATAATGCACACTTGTCCTCCATGTATTTTGTATTATAACGCAGTAAATAAAAATAAAAAGATTAAACCGATATATGGGTATATATAATAAAAAATTTCAATCCACAATTTAAACTAACACAGAATCCAGAAATATTTATTTCCTTAAAAATGTGATAAACACACACACACTTCTAAGGAATTACACAAAAAGTAGAGTTTAGAAAGGGCTTTCGTTAAATTCACGGGTTCAGAACCTGACAGCCTGATAGAAGTAATTAATTTTAAAATTATTCGCCGCTCATAGAATGTCAATGTATGGTTTGGCTCGCAGCAAATTTGCAAGCCCTATACTTGGAATTTCTAAATCGTGTTGTAAATTTTATTATTCATGTTCAACTCCAAGTTTATTCGATAGTATCTTTGCTTTTTTTTAGTACATAATAAGCTCTCGTTTGTATATTTTTGTATTTAATAATCAGGGCCGGTTCATTTTTAAATTATTCTATTTTGTAATTATGTAATTTTGTCTCCTCTTAACGAAATTTTTCACAGTCAAATTATATCAAGGAATGAAACATTCCCTTCTGAATACATACGCACATATATATGGTTTTTAAGTGTTATCCGCATCTAAGCAATAGCTCTGGTATTGTCAGAGAAAATGGATTAATTCCCAGTCCACCCTATTTAATTCTTCTCATCAAAATTTACATTTCTTCTTTCAATCAGTACAGCCCATTCCTATTTCTTTTCTAAAATAATAAAATGTAATTTCGAAATAACATTTGCTATATTTTCATTTGTGCACAATTGTTATACTTCATCAATCTTCACCCATCGTAATGTTTATATATATATATATATATATATATATATATATATATATATATATATATATATATGTATATATATATCAAAATAACAACCATTATGAGAATATTATTTTAGTAGTCATATTAATAATTTGTGATGTGACCCGATATAATGAAAGAAATGCGTATTAAATTCATATCATATTTTATTTATGATTAACTCTATTGAATCGTTTATGTAAAAAAAATATTTCAGTAATATAGATGTATTTTTTGTATTCTTTCAGTGCTGTATATTTGCTCTAAGAGACATGCTTTTTAAACCGCTCAGATGTCAGAAATTTTAAAAATAATTCAAGATGATATTTATCCATAATGTAAGTTTCATCGACGATATGAAACAATAATACTTCTTTACTAGTTGTCAGTTGCTATTGACAATGGTCAAAATGAGACAAAGACGATTGTCCAATTTCGCACTACAAATTTGGAAAAATTTCATAAATTTTTCATTCTTTCTCAGAGATGTAAAGTGTTTAATAAATATAAAATAATAGTCAAATGTTATATAAAATATAAGAAGAAATTTACAAACATGTAGAATAATGTTACACATTATTTCAATAATTTCCATATTTGTACATCTCTTTTTCAAAATTTCCAAAGTATTACTTTTCATGTACATAGAAATGCGCTATGTGCATAAAAATGTAATTTATAATGTTATCTAAGCTGAAAATAAAATAAAATTGACAAAGGATTCAAATATTTTGTAGATCGAAAGTGTCTTCTTTTATTTCAATGGTTTTTATTTAAGAATTTATCAAATAATATTAAAATCACAATACTTTCCCGAATTAGAATTACTATCCGATAATAATATCAGATAAGTGCTATTGAATTACAAACATTTCCGTGGTAAAAAAAACGCTGATTACTTTACCTATCATTAAAATAATATAAGAGATAATTTTAGTCACCTGATCACACCGCACTTAAATTATGAATAAATATATCAAAGTAATCCTTTTTCCATGTAATATAATTTTTTTATATTGTCCATTTAGTTTCCAACAGCTCCCGATTTGAACATGTCCGAATTAGTATTTCAAAAGACAGAAAGATCCTTATATGAAAATATTAAAGCGATATACGTTGGTTAAAGTTTGTGAAATTTCATAGTTTTGTCAGCGATAAATATGGACAGGATTTGCTGGGATAGCTTACGTTTTTAAATATAG
The DNA here is from genome assembly GCA_039881145.1 of Druceiella hillmani. Classification (NCBI taxonomy): domain Eukaryota; kingdom Metazoa; phylum Arthropoda; class Insecta; order Lepidoptera; family Hepialidae; genus Druceiella; species Druceiella hillmani. Next base: position 8,133,332 of record JAYKKI010000068.1, read on the forward strand.
CGTACCAGTTTGAAATTGAAATGAGTTATATTTCATATTTATTAAAACTAATGGAGAATTTAAGCATGCCAAAAATACAGTAAATAATGAAAATGAAAATTATGTTATCTTCTTTTAAAAGGAAATAAAAACCAATATGTTTTTGATTTCCTTAAATTATGTTATAATACTAAGTTGTTTGATGACTGTAATTGACTTAAAATACTTTATTAAATCAGACAAAGACATAAAATTGTATTATTATAAAATTTTTAGTGACACCTGTCATAAATATGAAGAAGTTTATCTACGCACAGAAGCTTTTTACTGACATCGTGCTTTTAAATTTCTTTCATTACATGCCATTAGTCGGGAAAAAAACAAAGAGGCTTTTATTTTTTTACATCGATGCCACTTTCCCCGACTACCCGACGCGGGGAACTTAATTAATAGCGTAATATGTACAAGGGTGTTTGGAAATCATCGAGTTTTCCTTTTGAAAGAAAAATGTTATTAATGAAATAACTGTGCGCTCTGCATAATTTATATATGGATTCAATTTTGGATATCAAACACACACAGACTATTTCATAATTATCGACATATTGAATCAATTTATGTGGCACAAATATACAAGGAATATTAATTTGAAAACTTTAAATTTTACTTACATAAATACTTATCCGCTTATAAAATGAGAATTTATTTAAATATTCAGGGGCGGTTTTTACTTGAAATACTAAGATGTGATGCAATATTTGTCAGATTTATTTTACTTGATTAAAGATTTAGCGGATAGGTTTTTAAACTTGAATTGCGATAATGTATTGTTTTAATACAATCTGTTTCCTTTTTCCAAATGTTTTTATTTTTTATATAAAATATGTGGAAATAGTCCTTACCAACTACTAACATTTTTTTATCGTATATTATAATTAATTAGAAGCAAGTAATAATTATTTTCATTAAAATGTCACACACACTTCAAAGGGATTAAATGAAAGGAAGAGCTCTGGAAGAACTTTCGTTAATTTCATGGATTCAGTATCAACGTTGACAGTGGTGATGGATTTTTTAATTATGTCGCCGCTTGTCAATTGATGGTTTGACTCACAGCCATTTTTGGACAATTTTAAACCCTACAACTAGGAGTTTTCATATCACATTGTATTGTTTATTATTAATATTCAACTCCTAAGTTATTAAATACTATGTTTGCATTTATTTTTAGTATAGAGCCGTCATTTTTATGTTTTTGTATGTTATAATCAAAGCCAGTCATTTTCATATTATGCTATTTTGTTATTGAGTAATTTTATTATCTCCTAACAAAATTTTTATTCAGTTAAATTTCCGTTTCAAATTATATCTAGGAATTAAACATTCCCTTCTCAATACAAACGCTTACAAATATATAACTCTTTAGGTGTTATCCACATATAACCAATAGCTCTGTTATTGGCAGAGAAAATATACTGACTCATTGTTTTCTTCATTTAATTTTTCTCATCGAATTTCATATCTCCTCCTTCTAATGTTTGTCCTGTCCATTCCTATTTCTTCTCCAATATAATAAAATGTAATCTCGAAATAATATTTGTTATCTTTTGATTTGTGCTGACTAGCACAATTGTTATACTCCATCAATCTTCACCCATTGTAATGTACAATATATACATTCCCACTCTTACATAACAACTACTGTGATAATATTACTCTAGTAGTCATTATAATAACATTGCCTTAACGATCTTCGGTTCTCACATAAATCTGAAAGTTTAGCAATACACTAAAAAATATATGTACATGTTCGCTCTGTTAAATTAACATGTATTTTCTATATTTTCTACATGAAGGTACGAAATGGGCAGGTTTAGGGTAATAGGTTCCTTATATGTATGTATATTTTTCAAATTTTCTAAGTATTACTTTTTATGGAGATAGTGAATTGGAAAATATATAATTGGAATATAATTTTTGAATGACATTGAAACAGAAAAAAAAAGAAAATTGACAATGAATTTTTCCGAAATTTTTTTTGATTAAAAATGTTTTCTTTCTGTTGCGGTAGTAACGAAAACACTGATCTCTCTACTTGTCACTAAAATAATATAAAAGATCAGTCAACTTGTCACTCGGCACACCTTCACTGTACAAAAACAGGATACTCAAAAATGAAAATTATTTCTTGCCATTAAAAATAGAAAATTATTTTAAATTCCTGGCAAAGAAAAACTATCACAAGAGATCGTTATCTTTTTTATAATTAAGAGTTAAATGTGCAAAACAAAGAACTAATAATTAACACAACTAAAAACTCGATTGCATGAAAATATTGAACTTACAATTAAATAACAAGGACTGTGGTAGAATTATAATTAAGAATCCAAATAGCAGATTTATCTCAACTGTGAATCATAGCATATCGTACTTATTACGGGAAAATTTAGGTTCTATGATTACAGTTTGCCAAGTTCACAGCTGGAAGCCAGGTGTGGTAGTTATCTCAATCAACAACACTAAAGAGAAAATTGTTCTCAATCAAATTAGCTTTAAATCCATGATGCTTTATTTCTTTTCTAATATTTACCTAACCTTCTTTAATATTTATTTTGGATGATTTATATTCGTCCTATTCGGAAATAGAGACGTTGGGCAGATAACATAGTTATAGTGGTGGACAATACTGGATGGAAACGCTAAAAACAAAATTGAGATATGTAACACTGGCAACTTTAACATAATTATTATGCTATAATGGCACTAACCCATAGTTATAATATACGGAAAAATTTGCAGTTACATTAAAACAAATAAAAATAATAAGTTATGGTACATATGTCAAAACAAATATTTGTAAATAATGAATTAAAGAATACGGGGAAATTTTCAAAATAAATTAATTACTTTCACAATAAAGCAAAAATTTAAGTCGTGAATAATTTTTCATTCAATCGCAAATTGTTGAATTAAAAATTAAAAAAAGGTTAATCTGTTTTAAACATATTGGGAATACTGCAAAAAATATAAATAGATAAGAAGACGCGGAAGCTTTATTCTTTATTAGATCCCGGTAACTTATCCTGTAGTTTAAAATCTTTATAGGATATATTTAAGATTTCGTACAAATATACTGTGTTTCTACTTAAAATCTGTGACTAAATTAACTGAAAAATGAATGTAAAATATTCACGATTATTTATCACTCCTAAGCACTGAAAACCAATAAGCAATACAACATATTTTTTACACCGGTTGTGACAAGACTTTTCCTAAGAATCTAGAATATCCTTCTTCTGAGAATTATCGAACAGAGATAGATTCCGTAATATCAAATGAATATTTGTATCATAAAAAAATGTACAAAGTTAAAAAATTTAATGACAGTGAAACTGAAACAACTTTGGTTAAAAATATTGAGGGTTAGTAAGATACACTGAAATATAGACATGCTAACATTTCCATTCCTTGTAACATATTAGAGGTATTTACATTATAAATTTTTTTTTATGATTATAAAAGGTATATTACACACTAAGTGTACAACACTTATAAAACACTAAGTGTACAACACTTAGTGTTGACAAGAAATTTTTAATACACAATAATTATCTACGTTCGCGTGCCAACAAGATATATATTACAAAATAAAATAAAATAATTGTAATAGAATATAATAAAATAATGGTAAGGTATTAGTGCTGTGTTATAAAATACGGAAGCAACACACTTTTATTACGGAAGCTCATGAAATTCTCACCGTAAAGTTGTATTATTGTGTGTAAATAATTATATAATGGACCAAACAAATTACAGACATAGATAAACGAATTTAAATAATTAGGAAACAAATAGAAAACCCAAAAATAATAATTAATAGAATTAATTCCAAACATAAAATTTTGCTTTTGGTATAAATTAATATTTTTGTAAAATTTTTGCTTTTTGTGTAAATTTTGCTTTTGCATTTACAAGTATACTGGTATATTTTTTAATACAACGGAACCGGTTTTTTCTCATTTCAAATACGTTTCATTCGGGTATTCTACTAATGAAGTTTTGTATTAAAAATACTAGTAAATGCATTTTTTGTCATACTTATTTAAATATTTTCAACATATAATTCGTAGTCATTATATTTATGTTTAACTACCGACGCCCTACGGTGTTTACCCACGTGAAATTTTAAATAAGAAAAGTTATTAGAATTTTTTTTTCTCATGTGTTGCTCTTGGGTATGAAATATTACTTTACTAAATTTCATCAAAATTTATCTAACAGATTTTGTGTGATTCACGAAAAAATTAATACCCACAGAGACATATATAAATTTAAAAACAAGTTTTCTGGTATTTAAAAATAATATTCATATAAATTTTTAAAACGCTAGTTCAGACAATTAAGATTCATGTTAAAATAACTGTCTATTATTTTGATAAATAAATTTCGTAGGGTCTTTAAAAAGGGTTTTTAAAAACTTCTTAGGTTACTACAAATTTACAAAATGATACAAAAAATTTGTATATTTTTTTAGATTTTACAATCTTTTCTAATTAATTTTGCTTCTGTCAATTTAACCATGCAATGGATTATGCTAACTCGATAATCACATAATATTCTTTAAATGAAATTTTAATAAATAATTTAAAAATTGGAATCTCAATACTAACTACCAATGATGAAACAAAATATTGTAGCAGTACAGTTTTTTTTGGAACCTTAATGATGCAAAATTCTTTTAAACTTAAGTAAATCTGCAAGTTCATTTACACATAGTGCATATTTAATTTCTTGTATAAATATCAACTAAAAACTAAGAACTTCTTTTAAAAATGACATAGATATTCCTTTTTTGTGTAAAACTAAACACTTCATTCTTTAACGAATTCTGCAGCAATGAATTTAAAACGTTTAAGTTTAATATATTAATTGAGATATAAAGATAATCTGAATTTATTCTCAGCCGTCTTATCAGAACAAAATAAATTTTAATCGTTTATTTGAGAAGTTGTTTCCGACAGATTGAAAAAATAATGGTTAACATTTATTCTTATATTTTTATTTTTTAATTTTTTATTTTACTTTGACATTTTCATACTTATCTTTTACATTCATACTTATCTCAAAAAACAGTTTTTTAAATATATAACTAAAATCTTTTTAAAAATATTTACTCAGTTTTTAAATTATTTTTTGGAGAAATTTTTCTGCTGAAGTTTTATAGATAGGTAACCAAGACTAAAATATTTGTGTTTGCACTGTGCCTCCGGTCATAACTTTTAAAGTGCCGTTTTAAGATAAAGATCATCGAAGATAGGAGTCTAATTAATAATTTTATAAGTAGGACTACTAGTATATAGGAAACGATGTAATTTTACTTTTCAATCTCTAAAAAAAACTTAGAATATATAAAATTAAAGCATACTCATTTTATATACACTTTTACCGTTTATTAACTTTAAATTCTGGATAAGCAGAGTAACTTAGCACTTTTATGGTAGTATCCCTCTTATTTAAAAAAAATATATCAAAGATTTAGTGAGAAATTATTGTACCAAAGAGCAAAAAGTTTCGTTAAAATGTTTGCAAACAACTTTTATTAGAGACTTGAATTTCTACTTGTCTTTAAATTTCTTATACACACTCAAAACCAACAAGCCAAATACTTTTTAATCTATTGATATTTCATCAGTTAATCAATGCGTTAGTAATCTAAAACAATCATTTAAATTCAATTTCTATGCCAAATGGGAACTTTAAATGGAATATTTGTAAATATTAAAAATGTTTAATACAATGTCTAATTAGGTAGTTAGTTAGCAAACTTTTTTATTTTTTGACAAATTTAACTTAGAACTTAAAACTGTAATTAAATCTAAATAACTAACTTCAATTCATGTCATTAGCCCAGATACGATGTGTACTTCTGTAAAACTTGCATTATTTGTTCGTAACGTTGTTCTAAAGTGCGATTATTAAATTATCTCAACCAGAAGGAATATTATATAGATTTGAACGTATGCACAAAAATATAACTTTGTGTTTTTTTGCTTTAAGATTTAATACTTTAAACCATAAAAATGTAAGTGTGAACAGTTTCCAGTGTATTTCAGTTTTATTTAGAAAATCTCTATTTAGAATCATATAATGTGCTCGCTAAATACACGGCATAAGTTGATGATTTTAAACTAGTTATTTTACTACTTGTATAATTTACACCTTTAAAATATAACTTATTTTTTCCGATCGTATTCCATATTTATCCCATCGAATCGTTCTTCTAAACAAATGGAGATTTGTTAAATATTATTTTTAAGCCCTATTACAATTTGTGTTTTTAAACCTTATTTGCGAAATGTTAAGTACAAAATGACGTGCAACTTTGTACTCTCCTCTAACTATTCAGACTACAGTTTAAAAAAATGGGATAAAACTCTAGTTGCTAATATTTAATTACACTTTTAAATTAAATTGTTCATTAGCATTCGTAATTTCACAAGATATAGACAGTTATGGAAACATACTTTATGCCTACTCGATTTCGATTGGTTGAATCGATTGGTTGGTAAATCATTCGCGAAATGACCACAAAAAGTTAGATGTTTTCAACAATGAAGGAAAGTTATGTATAGCCGATTCTTATGTCTATATTGTACATTGAAAAATTGAATTCGAAGTAATGTAAAAAAAAATATGAAATAAAATCGATTGGTTGGCAAATCATTGGCAAAATGATCACAAAGAGTTATACGTTTTCAACAATAAAGAAAAGTTATGTATAGCAAATTCTGATGTCTATATTGTACATTTGAAAATTGAATTCTAAGTAATGTAAAAAAATATGAAATAAAATCGATTGGTTGGTAAATCATTCGCGAAATGACTACAAAAAATTAGATGTTTTCAACAATGAAGGAAAGTTATGTATAGCCGATTCTTATGTCTGTATTGTACATTTGAAAATCGAATTCGAAGTAATGTAAAAAAAATGAAATAAAAGGTTCGATTGCTTTATGCTCTGACATTGAATCTGTCTACTTGAATAATTATCTTCAAGTCAAAAAGTGGATATGCGTGAATCATTGAATACTAATATCCAACTCGCTTGACAGACACTTAACTCACATCAAGATTACATAGTTTATTGAACATTAAAGGTTTTGAGAACTCAGTTTACATATACAATGATTCAATATAATTTGTCACGCATAAGGTATGAAAACTGACACAGGGTCTGAAATTACTCTAAATTTTATTACATTAAAGTTTATTTAAAGTGCCCTTTTGATTATACTTGCAAATAAACCATTTACAGAACTTTAATAAACAGCAATAATTATCGCAGTTTTCCATTTTAACGTGGATTTAACTATTGCTTTAATAAAATGCTTTTAAATCTGACCTACAGACAAATAATATTCGTTGGGTGCAGATTGCTCCAAATGATATGCTCTTATATCCAAATAATTTTTCATACTATTTAGTAAAGGTGTACGTAAACTACTTTGTTCGACAGCGCATATTCTTAATGAAATGAATCAAAGATTTATGAAATATTTTGCTGGTCAAACATGAAAAAAATCGAATGTAAGTAAAAATGAAGCATTCGTAGAGACATAGTTTTGTTTTCATAAAATTTCTAAAACGAACAAACACTTGATACATATAAAATAACCTCCCAAAACAAAATATCATCTCTGAAAGATTGATTTTAAAATAAATTCTGATTGCACGGACTCGTGCAGTATTCCGTTTATTAAGTTTCTCAAAGAAGGACTACAACTTTTGAGATCGATTTGATATGAATATGTTACATAAAATTTTAATTTATTAACTCTCACTGTCATTCGATTAATCACAACTCGAAAGTAATGCATAATTTTAACCGCATTATCAATGTTATTTATCAGGATAGTGAATAGTAAAGTCCCGGGATTCGAATGTAATAGTGACCATCTTAAAAGTAATGACGGTGACCTTTCTCGGCAAGATGTTAGGCATAGAGTTAAATTTGAAAATAGGCTGCCATTTTTTACCAACGTAGACTCATACCTATGTTATTTTTATGTTTTTGTTAATTTTATTCATGACCTATTTGCCTTTGAACGAATAGGTAGTAGTCTTCTGATAGGTTACACCCAATATTAACCAGAGTGGTTATTGTAGGTTAATTTCTGTCCTTATTTTTAGTCGATAGATGTACTTCAGGCACGTCAGTACAAGGTCTCCCTCCTGCATGAGGAGAAAAATAACAGACTGTATTGCTGCTCTGGATTTAAAAGACGAACACTGTTTTCTTCTGCTCTGGGAAATAGAACAGTCTCTTAGCAGCCTCGCAGATGGATTCACGATCAGCTAATTCATGATGGAAATCTTACATTATTTGTTAACTGAGATGGAACCCTCTGGAAAAAGCTGCACAATTTTGCGCCGTTTTATCACTGATAAGGAAGTCATAGGTAAAAACATGATGATTTATTCTGATAATGGATACTTTCTAGCAATAATTTAAAACGCCACAGCCTTTATATTTTGAAGAAGGACGTCTATTTTGTAGTTTTCTATGCTAGGGAGGAAATAGTTTATTAGAAAACTAGGCCTTTATTGTTGATATTAAGGTCTCCAGAACTGTGTGATCGATCTGTTTCGGCTGAATTAGAGAGGTTTAATGTGCATTTGATTTAAAATAATCTTGATATGAGTTGAGATAGCTGCATCGCTAGCAGAGCACGGTGCTTTATTTTTCACCGTGCTTGGTTTCTTTTTCTTTTTGTCACTGGCTGTAGAAAATATAACCATAAGACTGATATATGTTGTCCAGTATAGTATTAATTAAACTTTACTCGGCGCCTAAAAAAGTTCCCCAGGATACAAAGCCGTTTAGTGGATTTTTTCCATTATTTTCTGCCAGCGTACCTTGTTGCCTAGGGACATACCGAGGTATATAGTTGAGTTAGTAAATATATAATGACATATCCAATAGTGAATTTGGCCTATATATGTTCGCAGCCCATCTCATACTCAAGTGCATGCTTGTAAAATGTATATGTATCCCGATTTCTAGTCGTTGGAAATTTTCCAATGCCTCTGAACTAATACCCCCACATGATTAATGAACTTCTATGGCCATTTCAACATTAAATTAATGAAACTTAAAAGATTACGTTTGATAATAATATTGTGTTTGAAATTTTCCTACTTTTTTAGGTGTATCTATCGACAGTATTTAAGCTATGTTGTCTTCGTCTGAACTAAAGTAGAAATAGATTTGATCTTTTGGCCTCTATAGAAAAATAGCTATGTGTTTATAAATATATCTAATAAATTATTTATAATTATATAATATTATCCGCACAGTTTTCAACAGCTTCCAATTTGGGCATGTTTAAATCAGCGCTTAAAAATAAATAAAAATCATTCTAGAATGATAATAATTTCCCGATTTAGATTGGTTAGAGTTTGCCAGCTTTTATAGTTTGGTCCGTGAGAAAAGCAGATAGCAACTGCTAGGGTTGCTTACGTTCATAAATATATCGTAATAGTTTCAAGATTGAAATGAGTTTATTTTATTTCTCATAAACCCAAGGGAGAATCACCGCATATTAAGAATAAAGTAAATACAGAAAGAGGAAATTAACATATTCTCTTTTAAATAAATAACACAATACTGAGTTCCTTAATGGCCGCAAATAATTTCATTATAGTGCTGGCTATAAAAGACACATATGTATATATATATATATATATATATATATATATATATACACATATATATATGTATATATATATGTATATATATATATATATATATATATATATAAAAGACTTGAATTGGGACAAACGATTAGTAGTAGCTTCATAAATATTAAAAATTGATCTGCGTGCAGAAGCTATTTGCTTACATCGAGCTTCTGAATTTATTTCAATACTTTACAGTATTTAGGACAAAATAAAGGGATTTGTATTTTTTACATCAATACAATATTCCCCGACAAGCTCGTCGCGGATAACTTAATTAAACATATTATGTAGGACGATGTTTGAAAGCTATGCGTTTTCCTTTAAGTAAGACATATTATAAATAAAATAATTCCACGCTCTGCATAATTTAATATGGAAATAATTTTAAATATCAATCAGACACAGTAGACTATTTCATAACTATCGGATCAATTTATCTAGCACAACTATGCAAGGAAGTTTTATTTCAGAACCCGAATATATTATTTATGTAATTTTTGACGATCTTTTGAAATGAAAGTTCAATTAAATATTTGAGTACGATTTTTACCTGAGGTACTAAGATATTGTGCAGTACGTTCGAAGTCTTCCAAACGAAATACAAGAAGTATGAATTATCTGTTCAACGGTCAAATATGATGGATACACCAATAAAAAGAACCATTTAAGTGCAAATTAAAAAGTCTTATGTATATTAATGATAACATTTATTGTTTAGGTTCTTTAGATCATAACGCTATATAAGATTTTGTTTAAAAATATCATATAATTCTAAAACAAGCAAACAACTTGTATAGAACCTCCCTTTTTCGCTCTGTATATTCCCTTGACTGGAAAGAGTCAAGGGGATATGCAGAGCATCCACGACGCTTTACTATACTTGTCGCTCTTATGCATCACATGTCGCTTCATTCCATGTCTTATCGATTTTTTTCAAAACAATTACTTTTGATATTTTGAACCAAAGACTATTTGGGATTTGGACGGATTGTCTTCCGAATCACAGGTGCTACTTTCCCTTTTGTGGGTTTGAATCCAAAACCTATTCGGGGTTTGACCAGATTCCCTTGTAAAACTATGGCTAACTTAAATATATTTGAGGCGTTTTATTCGATGCTCAATCGAAACTGCCTCGCATAGTTATAGGAATTATCGACGTATATTAAAAAAAAATTAAATCTGTTTGAAAAATCTAACATGATCGGAAATTATTTTTGAAAGAATGAGTTTAGTATTTAGGTCATTACGTTTTTTACTTCCGTTCTTCAACCAATATAACTATAAATTTTTACCCACTTTACGTTTGTTTAGAACAGTCAGCTGGATTCTCACTTGGTCGTTTTTTCGTTATATCATTTTACGGCAAAAAATATTATATTAATAGTTTATTATTCTTTTAAATTTTTTAAACTTAATAGTTCGCTTCCAGATTCTAATAGATTTTACGCTTAATTTTGGGATTATGTTATTATATAAACAGCTTGTACAATTTAACAGCGGTTTTAGACCTTCACTTACTATGTTTTATCTATTACTATTATTATATTCCCAGGAACTAGAAAAAAAAATCGAGCCATCATGGGAAGGCTAGCAGATGTGAAACATCTAAAATTTTTTTCACTATCAAATATTGTATAACTGTAAGTCATATCTTAAACTAATGAAAGCTTTTAAGGTTTTTAGACAGTTTAATACAATACGTCAATATCAATGAATTAAGTTATAAACGTTTGTATATAAGAAATGTAGTTGAGACACTGACACACGTAAAGTATCTTGTGTATAGTGTAATAGAAAGGAAATCGTTAAGTCGGAAAGAACCGACAGTACACGAAGCTAACCGAATTCAGTCGAAAAGAACCGACAAGACGCGAAGCTGCCCAAATGGCAAATAAGACGCGAAATTTATCGAAATGAGTGGGAAAGAGCATACAAGATTCAAAGCTCGCCGAATGACAAGACGCGACGTGCAATGTTTTAACTCGAATACAAACACGCGATTATAAGAAAAAATACTATTAAGATGAACATTTGCTTACACAATTTGAGAATGAGAATAAAAGCAGACAATTCATACATTCCCCAGAATAAAACGGTAAAGGCCGCCACTGCTTTTTTAATATATTTTTAGAAATTGGTGTTCTGTGACATTGGGACAATTATAGTCTTTTATTTTTGTTTGATGTTTGTTTCCGTAATTAAAAAAGTTGCAAAATAAACCATACATATTTAAAAAAAAATGAAACTTAATAAAATGCAACCTTCATATTTGTAATTTTCAGACGTGTAAAGAAAAACACAAACTATCAGGTGTCTAAGCTTGACAAGGAAAAAATCGGGGTCAATTCTTTGGTATGCTTATTTTAACCAAAAATCGGATGTTTGAACTATTATGATCAAATAATATTTCCAAACGTAAGACGAATTTCCAACGCTGCTTCTTCAAGATTTACATAAATTTAATCCAAAGATATTTCATTAACTCACAAACGGTTTATTCAGGCTCCTATTTTCCGTAAAAATGTAACTTGACAACGCGGAGATACCAACCTCGATAAATTCGACGGCACAAGCGCTGGCAGGAGATTAGGGAAACGATCTGAAGAAATCGTTCAATCTCCTTCATCGTTCAACTAAATCCGTTTAAGCAAAGGTAAGGGCGTGTTTTACGCTTTAAATAGCATATTGAATTCTCCAGCCACGAACTACAGTGTACGCTTCCAGACTGCGTGTGAGTTAATTTCGTATAATCTCCTTGGAATCTTTTAGGAATCACCTCTGTTTCTTTCAATGGCGTCATTTTTTTTCTCACTGAATCTGACATGTATTTTATTTATCCTAAAGCTATATTTTATGTGTTTTTTTAATAAAAATTAATGTGTAAGCTTATTTTGATTAGCGCAATGTACATTGTTACTCAATATTTCGAAACAAACATCTATTTGGTCACTCCTTAAATTTAATACAAAAATAAGAACTATAATTTCTTCCAAAATCACGCAAATGGAATTGTTTAATTAAATCTAGAATCAAGGAAATTTTAAAATCAAGCACATAATATTTTTACTTGCTATCTTACATCCCTTCACGACTATAGTATTTATGTACTAATATCGTATTAGATAACTTATTTTTGCTTGTCAAATATCATTGTAACTATTAAAAACTGAAGCTTATTTTCTTAACGGAAATAGGTCAATAGGAAATAACCTTATTACGGTACAGTATAATATAAAATATACTACCGATTACATTTTATAAAACAATATTTAATTGATATTTAATTCACAATTAAATGAAACTACCTGACGTAATGTTATTTCTACTTTTTTCAATTTCTTTACCACGACCTAGATTTCGTTATACTATAATATATTCAGGTGGACTATTAGCAATCTTTGCAATCCTGAAAATATTGTAATACAACGAAACCTAGGTCATGGTAAAGAAATTAAAGAAAGTAGAGATAATACTACATCACGTAGTTTCATTTAATTATGAACAATGAATTTCAGTAAAATTAACGCCAAATATATTAAGTATTTCATATTTAACTACTAATGAGTTTTATAATTAAATAAATTAATGTTTTGTAAAATTTTATGCATTAAAACGAATTGCAAAATTATGTAGAAAATAATATTTATTTTGTTAACAGTAGTATGTAACGCACATATTCCACAGAAACTCTATTGGAACATAAATTTATTTGTCATTTAAAAAGCTTACGTTTAAGTCCATTTCCATTTTGAATTTTGTGATATCTATAGTGTAAACATAATTATTTATTAATGGGAGATAATGGCACATAACATAAAAAAGTATATTCACGACAGTACTACGTTACGCAGTCAACGATGAAACAGAAATTCATGGTTTTTCAGAATGTCAAAACTATTGTTTCCTGTATATTAAAAAAAAACATTTTTTTTTTTATTTTATAATTTTTATTAAAACTAGTTACATAACTAACGATTAATTTGTTTCTGAATTTATATACTATGTGCTGACTTAATTAAGATTTTCCTTTGAATCACTTAGTGTTCTAATGTCTAACAAGCTCAAAAGGTTTTAAAAAAAAACATCCCCCAATTTTTACCGGAATCAATCTTGGAAAGATTGTTTTTTCCTTATTTATCAATATTAAAAATTGACACTATTATCATTTTGAATAATATTTAGAGGATCTTTTATATTAATAATATTTAGAGGAGATTATATATAATTATAATACTCTTAACTTTTTTCAAATTTATTAATTCGAAATCGCAATTTTTTATCTCCTACAGCCATTAAACATTAACATTTGTGAACATAATCTTAAATTTTCCTAATTGTAACTATGTTAAATAGACACATATATAGCCTTATAAAGGGAATAAAATATGTAAATGTCACTAGTGAGTGAATTATTTACTAGTAAGTAAATAAATAAATAAATAAATATATGTACATATATATATATATATATGTATATATATATATATGTTTATATATATATATATACATATATATATATATATATATATATATATATATATATATATATATTATATATATATATATATATATATATATATATATATATAAATATATATATATATAGAAATAGCGTTAATGTAAAGCCTGTCGAATAAATGCATTCCACATGGATAATGAAACGGATAATCTTAAAACAATAGAATCCGTTTAGACTTGTAACCCACACTGTAGTGCCAGTGTGCACTGTGTAGTGCCAGTGTGAAAGGACGATCAAATATTACTTCCTCAATATTGTTATCTCTCTTTTCGTTGTAAATAAAAAAAAAAAATATCGAATAAAATATAAAATAAACACCACAACATGTTCATAAATGTGACATGTCATAGCCGGATGTTTTCCGGATATAGTCAGGTAATAAAAACATTGTTCTAACGTAAGGCTGTAACTGTAAACTGTAACTACATACCATGAGTTACAATTTAAATTATAACAATAATTAAATTTACTTCATCACCAAACATATTTCAAATTCAAACTAGTATTAAAAACAGACATTTCAAAATACGCAAATGAATTAACGATATAATTTACACGTAATTGACACATATCATATGTGTCAATAATGGTAGGAAAATTTGTTTTAAATGAAAGTCTATAAAAATGAAAGAATATATTTAAATCAAATTTACTTTAAGGTATTAAGTCAGACAAAGGCTATAAATTTTGATTGGAAAAAAATCCTTACCGGCAAGTTGTATAAATATTAAAATGTTTATCAACGTACAAAAACTTTCTACTAACATAGAGCTTTTAAATTTCTTTCATTACATGCCGGAAAAAACATTTCTGGAAAAAACAAAGCGGCTTCTATTTTTTGCATCGATGCCACTTCCCCTACTAACTCACCGTGGGGAACTTAATTAAGCATATTATGTAGGAGGGTGTTTTGAGAGCTTTGCATTTTCCTTTCGGAATAAATATTATTAATGAAATAATTCTGCACACCGCGTAGTTTGTATATGGAAATAACTTTGAATATCAATCAAAACACAGTAAAATATAGAAACTAGTGCGTTAAAAATAAATTATAAATACGCACAAAAATTCTAATATTCGTAGAAATTATTATGAAATACACTAAAAAAATTAGTATGCTGTTTAGTCCTATCATAAAGAACAATATATAATTGGTAACTTTCGTTCAAAACTTAACAGAGCTAAAAGATTTCAGTTTCTTGACACTTGTACGCAACACTCACCGCTAGTATTCCACTCAGTTAGTTCTTCGTAATATCGTTTCACGAGGACAAAATATTGAATTAATAATTCGACGTTTTTTTAACAATTTCAATGAAATAATTGCTCGATGACCATAAAAAGTTTTGCGCTTGATTTTGGAATTATATTTTTAAATAAACAACCTACACAACGCACCCTCAGTGTTTTAGTCAATCCCTTATTATATTCCCAGGAAATAAATTGAGAGAAAAACAATTGAACCATTACGGGACGCCTGGCAGATGTGAATAATTTTCATTTTTGTCACTATGACTTTTGAAACCACTGTAACGCATATTTTAAACTAATAAACGCTTTTAACGTTTTAAGACTAATTATTATAAAGATCGATATAAATAAGTAAAGTTGTTAACGTTAGAAGATGTGAAGCTGACTGAATGGTAGACAAAATGCGAAGCTGACTGAAAGGCAAGACGCGATATAACATTGGAAAGTTTTAACTCACACCCAAACTCACCATTAGATGTTTCGCATCGGTAAATAACAAAAACCGATAAAATGGAATTTTTAAACTTCGCGTGTTAAATAAGACTGCATTTATAATAGAAAAACTTGTGATTTGTTGTTTGCTTGACAAAGCTACGAAACTAGGTATAGTAGGCGAACAGATAAAAAAATTTCGCCATAAAGTATTGCTTTGTATCTCTAGAGGTACAGAATCGTGTAGAAATTCATGTCAGATAGACAAAGCATTAAAGATAATAGACCGCACATAAATTAAATAGAAAATGCAACAAACGTTATGGAAGCAATCTCTTTAATACATTTACCGATAGAATTGAAAACTGAGAAAAGAACTGACAAGATCGTAGAAGATAAATTTTACATTCCTCAGAATAAAATTCTAAACGCCTCTCACCGCGTTCTTAAATGTATTTTTAAAAAAAATTATTCTATTGTATTTGAGATAACTGGAGATCGCTTATAGTTGTTTTATGTTTATTTCCTTAATTGGAAAAATTACAGAACCATTCTTACGCGAAGAAAAAATTAAAACTTCATGAAATGCAACCTTCGCTTTTGCAATTATTAGATCTGGAACGCAAAATAAAAACGATTAGTTGTATAAACTTGAAAACAAACCATAGATATTAATTCTGTGATATGAACATATTTTAAACGAAAACCTGAGATACAAACTAATATGTTCGTTTAATATTTCCAAACTTAAGATAAATGGACGATGCTCCTTCTTGAAAATTTAAATAAATTTAATTAAAAGTTATTTCACTAACCCATAAAGGGCTTATTAAAGCACCGATTTTTGATAAAATTTAAGTAAAAATGGTTAAAATTTAGCACAATGATATCAACCTCGATAATTTGAACGATATAAACGCTGCAAGGGAGATAAGGGAGACCGCCTTTAAATCGTTCAAACTGGTTTATCGTCTAAGAAAATCCGTTTAAGCGAACGTAAAGGCGTGTTTTACGCTTTAAAGAGCGTATTGAATTCTAAAGTTACGAACAACAAAGCACTCTTCTAGTTTACATTTTACTTAGTTTCATGTGATATACTTGCAATTGTTTAGGTATCGCCCCTGTTTATTTCAATAATGTCATCATTTTTATCCTAACGGAACGGACGAGGTATATGCATTTAGGGTGAGAGGTTTTTTGTTTATTTATGCAATCCAATGTTCCCGTTTATCTCCAGAACAGTTTCACCGATTTAGATACGATTTGCTGTAGAATGTTCGAGATTCACTAGCATAGGTTCATAGATAATTGTTAAGGTGATTACTTAGCAGGGGCTACCGCAATAAACATTTTGTTACAAACGAACGTTCCCATTTATCTCCAGAAGAGTTTGACCGATTTAGATACGATTTTCTCTAGAATATTTGTGATTCATCAGCATAGGTTTGTAGATAATTGTTACGGTGATTATTTAGCAGGTGGCATGGTAATAAACTGGAACTTATCGGCGAAGATTTTCAGATAGGTGTTATGACGTTAGCTCACCTGGGAGCGTTGCAACTTTTTGTTTCAAACGAATGTTCCCATTTATCTACAAAATGGATTTATCTAAATAGACGTGGTTTTTTGTAGTATATTTCTGACTAATTGGTGATAATTTTCAGATAGTTTTTATGGCGTTAGCTCACCAGGGGGCGCTGCAACATTTTGATGCAAACGAATGTCCCATTTACCTCCGAAATGGTGTGACTGATTTAGACACGGTTTTCTGCAAAATATTTGAACTAATGAGCGATGGTTCTTATATAGTTGTTAGTTACATTGGATCAGAAGCTTATTATTAAAACTAATAATAAAATGCAAAATTTAAATTTATATTAGCCCACGACAAATGTAAATGTTTTAATCTAAAAAGGATCAAATAAAAAGCAAAATGAAAAATTTTGAAAACACCCACGACGAATGTAGTCGTTGTAAACGATAAAATGTTTTTTTTAAACCCCCCGACTAAAAGAAAAGAAGAACGTATTAATATAATCAAAACATATTTTAGGTTAAATATAACGCTGTCGTTAGTATTAATGAGTTTATGCAAAATAAATACATATATATATATATATATATATACATACATATAAATATATATATATATATATATATATATATATATATATATATATATATACCCAATTACTCAAATAAGTAGCTAATCTCGAGATATATGAGTAAAGAACCGTCCTTACGTTCCGCATATAACATGAGGCATACAACTAGAGATAGCCAACGAAACCAAAAATACTTGAAATATTCCTATATATGATATCTTATTTTTCTTTCTCGTGTCTCCTTTTCTTCTCGTCTGCAGGAAGTAAACAAAATTAAAGTTTCTGTTGGAATTCCTCCGCAATCTCTGTGCGAAGAAACTAAGTATCAAGAAAGAGAAATATTGAAAAATAATGGCTTCGCGTGTCATATTACCTTTTCACAGATATCGATATTTGTTTTTCCTTATTCATTTAGCGTATATACTTAGTGAACATAAATCACAATGAATTATTGTTTTAATACAATCTGCTTTGTTTTTCGAAAACTTCACATTATTTTATTAACTATGTGAAAACATTCCTGACCACCGACTTACAATATTTAGCTATTAATCGGCGAGTTAAAATACAATAATGCACACTTGTCCTCCATGTATTTTGTATTATAACGCAGTAAATAAAAATAAAAAGATTAAACCGATATATGGGTATATATAATAAAAAATTTCAATCCACAATTTAAACTAACACAGAATCCAGAAATATTTATTTCCTTAAAAATGTGATAAACACACACACACTTCTAAGGAATTACACAAAAAGTAGAGTTTATAAAGCGCTTTCGTTAAATTCACGGGTTCAGAACCTGACAGCCTGATAGAAGTAATGAATTTTAAAATTATTCGCCGCTCATAGAATGTCAATGTATGGTTTGGCTCGCAGCAAATTTGCAAGCCCTATACTTGGAATTTCTAAATCGTGTTGTAAATTTTATTATTCATGTTCAACTCCAAGTTTATTCGATAGTATCTTTGTTTTTTTTTTAGTACATAATAAGGTTTCGTTTGTATATTTTTGTATTTAATAATCAGGGCCGGTTCATTTTTATATTATTCTATTTTGTAATTATGTAATTTTGTTTCCTCTTAACGAAATTTTTCACAGCCAAATTATATCAAGGAATGAAACATTCCCTTCTGAATACATACGCTTACATATATATGATTGTTTACGTGTTATCCGCATCTAAGCAATAGCTCTGGTATTGTCAGAAAAGATATTAATTCCCAGTTCACCCTATTTAATTCTTCTCATAGAAATTTACATTTCTTCTTTCAATTAGTACAGCCCATTCCTATTTCTTTTCTAAAATAATAAAATGTAATTTCGAAATAACATTTGCTATATTTTCATTTGTGCACAATTGTTATACTTCATCAATCTTCACCCATCGTAATATATATATATATATATATATGTTCCAAAATAACAACCATTATGAGAATATTATTTTAGTAGTCATATTAATAATTTGTGATGTGACCAGATATAATGAAAGAAATGCGTATTAAATTGATATCATATTTTATTTATGATTAACTCTATTGAATCATTTATGTATAAAATATATTTCAGTAATATAGATGTATTTTTTTATTCTTTCAGTGCTGTATATTTGCTCTAAGAGACATGCTTTTTAAACCGCTCAGATGTCAGAAATTTTAAAAATAATTCACGATGATATTTATCCATAATGTAAGTTTCATCGACGATATGGAACAATAATACTTCTTTACTAGTTGTCAGTTGCTATTGACAATGGTCAAAATGAGATAAAGACGATTGTCCAATTTGTCACTACAAATTTGGAAAAATTTCATAAATTTTTCATTCTTTCTCAGAGATGTAAAGTGTTTAATAAATATAAAATAATAGTCTAATATTATATAAAACATAAGAAGAAATTTACAAACATGTAGAATAATGTTACACATTATTTCAATATTTTCCATATTTGTACATCTCTTTTTCAAAATTTCCAAAGTATTACTTTTCATGTACATAGAAATGCGCTATGTGCATAAAAATGTAATTTATAATGTTATCTAAGCTGAAAATAAAATAAAATTGACAAAGGATTCAAATATTTTGTAGATCGAAAGTGTCTTCTTTAATTTCAATGGTTTTTATTTAATAATTTATCAAATAATATTAAAATCACAACACTTTCCCTAATTAGAATTACTATCCGATAATAATATCAGATAAGTGCTATTGAATTACAAACATTTCCGTGGTAAAAAAAACGCTGATCGCTTTACTTATCATTAAAATAATATAAAAGGTAATTTTAGTCACCTGATCACACCGAACTTAAATTATGAATAAATATATCAAAGTAATCCTTTTTCCATGTAATATAATTTTTTTATATTATCCATTTAGTTTCGAACAGCTCCCGATTTGAACATGTCCGAATTAGTATTTCAAAAGACAGAAAGATCCTTATATGAAAATATTAACGCGACATAGGTTGGTTAAAGTTTGTGAAATTTTATAGTTTTGTCAGCGATAAATATGGACAGGATTTGCTGGATTAGCTTACGTTTTTAAATATAGCGTACCAGTTGAAATTGAAATGAGTTATATTTCATATTTATTAAACCTAAGGGAGAATTTAAGCATACCAAAAATACAGTAAATAATGAAAATGAAAATTATGTTATCTTCTTTTAAAAGGAAATAAAAACCAATATGTTTTTGATTTCCTTAAATTATGTTATAATACTAAGTTGTTTGATGACTGTAATTGACTTAAAATACTTTATTAAATCAGATAAAGGCCATAAAATTGTATTATTATAAAATTTTTAGTGACACCTGTCATAAATATGAAGAAGTTTATCTACGCACAGAAGCTTTTTACTGACATCGTGCTTTTAAATTTCTTTCATCACATGCCATTAGTCGGGAAAAAAAGAGGCTTTTATTTGTTTACATCGATGCCACTTTCCCCGACTACCCGACGCGGGGAACTTAATTAGTAGCATAATATGTACAAGGGTGTTTGGAAATCATCGCGTTTTCCTTTTGAAAGAAAAATGTTATTAACAAAATAATTGTGCGCTCTGCATAATTTATATATGGAAACAATTTTGAATATCAAATACACACAGTAGACCATTTCGTAATTATCGGTATATTGGATCAATTTATGTAGCACAAATATGTAAGGAATATTGTTTGAAAACTTTATATTTTACTTACCCGCTTATAAAATGAGAATTTATTTAGATATTTAGATGCGGTTTTTACCTGAAATGCTAAGATGTGACGCAATATTTTCAAAGTGTTCGAACCAAAGACAAGAAATATAAAATATGATGGATGCACCGATAAAGAGAACCATTTAAGTGCAAGTAATAATCGTACGATGAGGTTTGTGTCTATTAATGATAACAATTATTGTTTAATTTCTTTATATCATAGCTGTGTAATTTTTTTTCTTTAAAACGCAATGTCTTTTGGAAACCACCAATATATGACATAAAACTGTCACTCTCGCTCTTCATACACCCTTGATAAAATAGAAGACATCTACGGCGATTTACTATGCTAGTAGAACTTGTGCATCACGTGTCACTTCACTCTGAGTCTTACCGACGTTCTTCAAACTGACGCTGCCTCCTCTTTTGAAGGTTCGAATCGAAAGCCTATTTAGGGATAAAGACGGACTCTATTGTGAATTCGAGGCGCTACTTCATTATTTAAGGGTTCGAATCCAAAGTCAATTTGGGGATTTGAACGCATCCCCTTATGAGCATATAGGTGATTCAATTCCACTTGAGACGTTTTATTTGATGCTCAATCGAAACTTCCTCGCGTAGTTATAGGAAGATTTTATTAGATATCTCGAATCTAAATATCCAGACATAAAGATATAACGGAAACAAAGAAAGAATTAATTGCTTCTATGTATAAACACATAAATGTTTATGTATATATATATATATATACACATACAAACATATATATATATATATATATATATATATATATATATATATATGTATATATATATATATATATACATATATAATATTTATATATATATATATATATATATATATATATATATATATACTAAGACACGTAAAGTATCGTGTGCGTAGTAGAGTAGAAAGGGAAACATTAAGTCAGAAAGAGCCGACAAGTCGCGAAACCGGCCGAATTAATTCGGCAAGAGCCGACTAGACGCGAAGTTGGTCGAATGGTAGACGAGAAGCTAAGTTGACCAAATTAAGTTGGAAAGTGCCGACAAGAAACGAAGCTGGCAGAATGGCAAGACGCGACGTGCCATCAGAATGTTTAATTGCGCAAACGCGTCGTTACATGTTTCATATCAATAAATAAAAAACACTAATGAGATGAAATTTGATTCGTACTTCATGTGTTATAGAAGATTTCATTTTTAATCAAAATATTTATGTCATATGCTGTATGTTTTACGAAGCAATCAAGTTACGGCTAGTAAAATAAGAGGTAAAGAAATTTCGCTATATAATATTGGTTTGCATTTTTCGAAATACAGAATTTTGTAAAAATTTACGTTTACTAGACAGGAAATTAAATATAATACAACGCACTTGTGTTATACAGACAAAAAAACAAATATTTATCAGTAGAAAAAGAATCACTCTACATTAGTCATAATAATTAAATTGGCAATACTGACAATGTAATAAGATATTGCATGTCTGAAAATGATATTATGATAATAAAAATTAAATACGCTTGAGATTGAGAAAAGAAGCAGATAAGAGGGTGGAAGGCAAATCATACATTTCTCAGAAAAAAACCGTAAAAGTTTCCTACTCTCTTTTTAATATATTTTTGTTTAATATTCAGAAAAGTTACAAAATAAACCATTCTTATATGAAAAAAAGTTAAGCTTCATGAAATGCAACCTTTATTTTTGCAAATATTAGAAGTGTGAAGCAAAATAAAAACTTAATAACCTGGACTTTACCACGGACAATTCGTTGTTAATTCTTTAATTGTTTTATTATGATTATATGATATTTTCAAATATAAGACACATTTCCTCTGCTATTTTTTACAAGATTTAAATAAATTTAATCCAAAAATATTTCAACAACTCGCAATCGGTTTATTCAAGCTCCGATTTTCCGTTAAAGTGTAACTTGACAAACCGGAGCTGCCGACCTCGATAAATTCGACGACACAAGCGCTGGCAGGAGATTAGGGGAACGAATTGAATAAATCGTTCAATATCCTTTATCGTTCAACTAAATCCGTTTAAGTGAACGTAGAGGCGTGTTTTACGTTTTAAAAAGCCTATCGAATTCTTTGGCCATGACCAGTCTGCTTCCAGACTGTGAGTTACTTTCGTATAATTGCAATCTTTTTAAAAATTATGCGAATGGAGTTATCAAAGAAAAGTGTGTTTTGAATTAAGAAATATTTTATTTAAATACAAAATATTTCTTCTAGTATCCTTTCAAGCATAAATATTTATATACTATCGTTCAATTAGATAACTAATTTTTGCTCGTCAAATCTTATTGAGACTAATATTCTAAAAGTAAATGGAAATTATCTTAGTAAGAAATAACTTTTATTAGCATCCAATATTAACTTAAACACCCTATCAATTATATTTTATAATCCAACATATTAAAGCTGTTTATATTACTAATCAATATGATAAAAGAACAAGTTAATACTCTAACAAGTTAAACTATTTATAATAAAAAGAATTAAAATTATTTAGAGTATATACTGGGTTAAGAGCAGTACGTCGCACACATATGCCGCAGCCTCTATGTTGGAACATAATATTATTTCCCATTTAAGGAGCTTAATTTTCATAGCATTTACTATCTTTAAACTAGAATCTTATATAGTTTTGGGTACTGTAATGTGATTATGTTGCAAACAGTTTAATTTATTAATAGAGAAGAATATCATATAAATTAAAAAGGGTATTTTTCACGTCAGTATTATATTAAGTAACTAACAATAAAACCAATATTATTTTGCTGTATGTAAAAAATTTGTAGAAACAAACCTTAATTTGTTACAAATTTTATTAAAAGACAGTACTATAATTTAAAATTATATATGGAGCTCATAATTAATAATGATAATATTTTAGCGGATTATGAGTAATTTTAATAGTTTTTCAATTCTAAATCGCAGTTATGTCTATTATAAAATCATTAAACATTAAATTTTTTTAATAGTGTTCACAATTAACCTACATATAACTAACGTCATATTGAAGAGATTCATATATAGCTTTATAAAAAGAATGACAAATGTGTATGCAACTAGTCAATACATTAATACTACGAAATTTTGAACACATTCAAATAATAGAAAATAAAGATGGAAGAATGAGACGTCGATTGAAAAAGGCACGAAAAAACAGATATTTATAATTTCGAAATGTATGTGTTTAAATTATGGGTGAGAGAGAATAATATAGTTCTAAAGGGTATAGCATCACTATAAGGCCAGTCCACATCCTTAATGGTGGAATATTCTTAAGATGACAGAATTCCTTTTTGACTTTTTCTCACTTGCCTTAACAAATATATTTCCAGTAAATAAAGATCGGCAAATCCTGAACGTACGAGTAGTGAACAAATTGTCGTTTGTCATAATATTAGAATTAAATCAATTGTGAGGCTCTTGGTTTATGTATATAGAAAACCTCCACCATCATGTAATCTTTTATTCTTTCTTCGGGCTTCGAAGATGAAGCTCGTAAAGATGTTTTAGGTTTTTTTAAATAACACAAAGGATAACACATGATTTTATACTGAAATACAGTAGTTTCAAACGTCGTTTAGAAACTATTTTATTTAAGTATAAAATCATGTGTTATCCTTTGTGTTATTTCAAAAATCTTAAAATATCCTTATGAGTTTCATGCGCATAAGCAAAAAAACATTACTTCATTTGTACATTGAAAACAAATTTACATAATTTATAATCTGAGACGTGTGATATGCGAGCTTATGTTACTTTTAAATAAAATTTGGTCGTTTATAATTTTTGCATCGTATTATGTCATTTTTAATTATCAGATATCACAATTTCTCGCACAAATGACTATTTAATAGCAGTTAGGGATTAGTTTTCACTCCGTATCTATTCTGTACGAGCTCATCGTGTTACATCTGAAAAAAAATAGCTTCCGAATATCTTTTAATTTCTAAAATAAAAACTCATTAAATCAATAAATATCCAATATACTGACTTGACTTAGATATTAGTTGACCCATATGATTAAAAAAAAACAACGATTTTTATTTAATAGCGGATATCAAAATACATTATTGATACGCGCAACTTTTAAACAGAAAATAAATTGCCCTATTTTCCATATTATTAAAAGGAACTAGAGGAAGCTTAGTTATTACATCTTTAAAAAGCTTGTCTTTTTTATTTGAAGTCCAACACTGTATATTATTTAAATGTGGAATAACGCTATTTTGGGAAAAAAAATACAATTACATGCATTTGGTTGAATTAAATATTATTAAATTAAATTAAAATTTTTAATATTTTTCAATTTTTAATGTGGTCAACTGTTATCTTTTACATTATTTGTAAATGTATACAAAAAAATAGGGAGGCACACACACACACACACACATAGAAGTTTTATAACCGGAGTATAAATATTTTATTGACGTAAAAGTTGTGTTTTAATTATAACGCACTTTTAATTAAGTAAAAGTAACGACAAAGATATTGCATTAGTACTATCGCCACATCTATTTACTTAAATCATGTAAAATTTATTTTGATCCTCAATTTTTTCTGTCTTTAGGGTAGTATATCATTATATTCATATTTCAATTTTCTTTATTTTCGAACTCAAAATATGAGACGTTACTATTTGTGAGGTTGAGTGTAATACTCAATCACGGAAAATGTTTCATGGGTGAATATTATACATATATATATATATGTATATATATATATATATATATATATATATATATATATATACATATATATATATATATATATTTATAAATATTATATAATACTCAACCATGAAGTTAGAATTAAGCGAAGTAAATGCTTCTGCGAACAAAGTTTAATAATTCATATAACAGTAGAATAAATCCTCAGTTTTGTTTTGTAGCGACATAAGAATTCATATTCTCGATCAGATGATGGTTCTTTAACTGAAAACTTAAAATTTTTATTTTCTGAAGTTGTTTTTGAGTCTTTTATTTAAAACAACATTGTCCTTCAATTATTGACATGTGCCAATAGTCGTTAGTTTAGTTCAGAATGTCTCCATCTGGTACTAGTTTAGATTTAAAATATTTTTAATAATGCCATCACATCATGTAGACATATTATTTGCACTCTAAAGCAGGTACTCTTAAGACAGTTTGTCTAATTAATGCAACCAAATCATTATTCCCATATAAAAGAATTGAAACATTTTCTTAATGAAATATGGAATTTTTGGTATATTGGTATATTTCTAGAATATGTTATTAAAACCAAATTTTATCTTAAAAAATACACACACTCGTGATATATATATATATATATATATATATATATATATATATATATATATATATATATATATATATATATATATATATATATATATATATATATATATATATATATATATATATATATATATTTGCTTTTATTCCTCATTACTCAAATAAGGTAGCGGAACACAAGATGTAAGAGCATAGGACGGCCCTTACATTTAACAATTTACAACAGCCTTCTTTGTATGTTTTGTTATTTTTGTCTTGCACTTTTGCTTATCGTATCTTCTTCTCATCCGCAGGAAGCGAACAAAATTAAAATTTTTGTTGGAATTCCTCTTTGCGAAGAAATACGTGTCAACAAAAGACAAATATGAAAAATAACAGTCTCTTGTCATATTACCTTTACACATATATGTTTATTTATTTTTCTTGATGAAATATTAATGGATATGTTTAGAAAACATAAATTGCGATGAATTATTGGCTTAATACAACCTGTTTCCTTTTTCAATCAAATATTCCTTACTATTATTTATCTAATATTTCGATTAATTAGAAGCAAGAAATAATTATTTTCATGAAAATGTCACATACACACACACACTTCGAAAGAATAAACAAAAGGAAGAGCTCTGGAAGAGTTTTCGTACAGTTCATAGGTTGAGTATCAACGTTGACAGCGGTGTCGGATTTTAAAATTATGTCGCTGCTTGTCAATTATAGTTTGACTCGCAGAAAATTTGGGACAATTTCAAACCCTAAACTAGGAGTTTTCATATAGATTTTTACTCTGTATTATTCATGTTCAACTTCTAATTTCTTAAATACTATGTTTGCATTTATTTAGTATATTAAAAGTCTTCATTTATATATTTTTGTATTTTACAATCAAAGCCAGCTCATATTCATATTGTGCTATTTAGTTATTAAGTAATTTTGTTATTTCCTAACAAAATTTTTAATCAGTTAAACTTCCGTTTCAAATTATATCTAGGAATTAAACAATCCCTTCTCAATAAAAATGCTTACAAATATATGATTTTTTACATGTTACCCACATATAAGCAATAGCTCTGTTATTGCCAGGGAAAATATACTGACTCATTGTTTACTTCATTTCATTTTTCTTATCGAATTGCATATCTCCTCCTTCCAATATTTGTCCTGTCCATTCCTATTTCGTATCTTACATAATAAAATTTAATCTCGAAATAATATTTGTTATCTTTAGATTTGTGCTGACTAGCACAATTGTTATATTCCATCAATCTTCACCCATTGTAATGTACACTATATACATTCCCATTCTTACATAACAACCACTATGATAATATTACACCAGTAGTCATGATAATAACTTTGCTTTAACGATCTTCGGTTCTCACATAAATCTGAAAGTTTAGCAATACACTAAAAAATATATGTATATGTTCTCTCTGTTGAATTAACATGTATTTTCTATATTTTCTTCATGAAGGTACGAAAGGGCAGGTTTATGGTAATAGGTTCCTTATATGTATGTATATTTTTCAAATTTCCTATGTATTACTTTTTATGCAGATAGTAAATTGGAAATATACTTGGAATATAATTTTTGAATGACATTTAAACAGAAAAAAAAAGAAAATTGACATTGAATCCGAAATTTTTTTTGATTAAAAATGTCCTCTTTTGGTTGTGGTAGTAACGAAAACACTGATCACTCTACTTGTCGCTAAAATAATATAAAAGATCAGTCAACTGGTCACTCGGCACACCTTCACTGTACAAAAACAGGATACTCAAAAATGAAAATTATTTCTTGCCATTAAAAATAGAAAATTATTTTAAATTCCTGACAAAGAAAAACTACCACAAGAGATCGTTATCCTTTTTATAATTAAGAGTTAAATGTGCCAAACAAAGAACTAATAACACAACTAGAAACTCGATTGCATGAAAATATTGAACTTACAATTAAATAACAAGGACTGTGGTAGAATTGTAATTAAGAATCCAAATAGCAGATTGATCTCAACTGTGAATCATAGCATATCGTACTTATTACGGGAAAATTTAGGTTCTATGATTACAGTTTGCCAAGTTCACAGTTGGAAGCCCGGTGTGGTAGTTATCTCAATCAACAACACTAAAGAGAAAATTGTTCTAAATCAAATTAGCTTTAAATCCATGATGCTTTATTTCTTTTTTAATATTTACCTAAACTTCTATTTATATTAATTATGAATGATTTATATTCGTCCTATTCGGAAATAGAGACGTTGGGCAGATAACATAGTTATAGTGGCGGACAATACTGGATGGAATCGCTATAGAAGAAACTGAGATACGAAGATCTTTAACATTATTATTATGCTATAATGGCACTAACCCATAGTTTTAATATACGCAAAAATTTGCAGTTACATTAAAACAAATAAAAATAATGAGTTATGGTACATACAGCAAAATGAACATCTGTAAATAATTAATTAAGGAATAAAGGGGAAATTGTCAAAATAAATTAATTACTTTCATAATAAAGCAAAAATTAAGTCGTAAATAATTTTTCATTCGATCGTAATTTGTTGAATTTGAAATTAAAAGAAGGTTAATTTGTTTTAAACATATTGGGAACACTGCAAAAAGTATAAATAGATACGAAGACGTGGAAGCTGTGTTCTTTATAAGATCCTGGGTAAGTTAATCTGTAGTTATAGCTAGGCATTAAGATTTTGTACGAAGATACTGTGTTTGTACGCAAAATCTGTGACTAAATTAATTGAGAAATTAATGTGAACTATCCATGATTATTTATCCCAAGCACTGATAAGTAATATAACATATTGTTGACACCGCTTGTGACAAGACTTTTTCTGAATCTAATACTACATTTAAATGTTATGGATGTATTCATATCACTTACGTAGAAAACATCAAAAGTCTTCTGAGAATTGTCGAACAGAGATAGATTTGATCTAGTAATCCGTAATATCAAATGAATATTTGCAACATAAAAAATGTACAAAGTTAAAAAATTTAATTACAGTGATACTGGAATTACTTACGAAACAACTTTGGTTAAAAAATATTGAGAGTTAGTAAGATACACTGAAATGTGGACTAATGAGAACTTTTGCGTTCCTTGTAACATAGAGGTGTTTAAATTATGAAATTTTTTTTATGACTACAAAAATATTTTTTGTACACTTCGTGTTGACAAAAAGTTTTTAATACTCAATAATTAGCTACGTTCACGTGCCAACAAAATAATATATATTACAAAACAAAATAGAAATTTGTTGAAATATTTATTTGCAAATAAATAATTGTAATAGAATATAATAAAATAATGGTAACGTATTAGTTCTGTGTTATAAAATACGGAAGCAACACACTTTTATTACGGAAGCTCATCACGGTGAGAATTTCACCGTAATATAGTATTGTTGTGTGTAAATAATTACATAACCAAACAAATTACAGACAGAGATAAACGAATTTAAATAATTAGGAAACAAATAGAAAAGCCAAAAATAATAATTAATAGAATTAATTCTAAACATACAATTTTGCTTTTTGTCTTTATTTACAAGTATACTGATCTATTTTTGAATACAACGGAACCGGTTCTTTCTCATTTCAAATACGTTTCATTCGGGTATTCTACTAATGAAGTTTTGTATTAAAAATACTAGTAAATGCATTTTTTGTTATACTTATTTAGATATTTTCAACATATAATTCGTATTCATTATATTTATGTCTAACTACTGGCACCCCACTGTTTCACCCACGTGAATTTTTAAATAAGAAAATTTATTAGAATTTTTTTTCTCATGTGTTGCTCTTGGGTATAAAATATTACTTTACTAAATTTCATCAAAATTTATCTAATAGATTTTGCGTGATTCACGAAAAAATTAATACCCACAGAGACATATTTAAATTAAAAAACAGGTTTTCTGGTGTTTAAAAATAATATTCATACAAATTTTTAAAACGGTACTTCAGACAATTAAGGTTCCTGTTAAAATATCTGTCTATTATTTTGATAAATAAATTTCGTAAGGTCTTAAAATTGAAATCTCAATACTAACTACCAATGATGAAACACAATATTGTAGTAGTATAGTTTTCATGGAAGCTCAATGATACAAAATTCTTTTAAACTTAAGTAAATCTGCAAGTTCATTTACACATAGTGAATATTTAATTTCTTGTATGAATATCAACTAAAAACTAAGAACTTCTCTTAAAAATGAAATAGATATTCCTTTTTTGCGTAAAACTAAACATTTAATTCTTTTACGAATTCTGCAGCAATGAATTTAAAACGTTTAAGTTTAATATATTAATGAAGATATAAAAATAATCTGAATTTATTCTCCGCCGTCTTATCAGAACAAAATCAATTTTAATAATTTATTTGAGAAATTGTTTTCGGCAGATTGAAAAAATAATTGTTAACATTTATTCTTATACTTATATTTCTAAATTTTTTATTTTACTTTGACATTCATACTTATCTCAAAAACCAGTTTCTTAAATCTATAACTAAAATCTTTTTGAAAATATTGATTCAGTTTTTAAATTATTTTTTGTAGAATTTTTTCTGCTGAAGTTTTATAAATAGGTAACCAAGTACTAAAATATTCGTATTAGGATTGTGCCTGCGGTCATAACTTTTAAAGTGCCGTTTTAAGATAATGATCGTCGAAGATAGGAGTCAAATTAATAGTTTTATAAGTAGGAATACTAGTATATAGGAAACGATGTCATTTTACTTTTCAATCTCTAAAAAAAACTTAGAATATATAAAATTAAAGCATACTCATTTTATATATACTTTGACCGTTTATTAACTTCAAATTCGGTATAAGTAGGGCCCTCTCCTTTAAAAAAGAATATATCAAAGATTTAGTGAAAAATTATTTTACCAAAGAGCAAAAAGTTCGGTTAATGTTTTTGGGAAACCTCTTTTATTAGAGCCTTGAATTTCTATTTGTCTTTAAATTTTTTACACATACAGAAAACAAACAAGCCACATACTTCTTAATCTATCGGTATTAAATCAGTTAATCAATGCGCTAGTAATCTATTTTATGCCAAGTGCGAACTTTAAATGGAATATTTAAAAAAATAGAAAGTTTTAATACAATGTCTAATTAGGTAGTTAGTTAGCAAACTTTTTTATTATTTGACGAATTTAACTTAGAACCTAAAACTGTAATGAAATCTAAATAACTAACTTAAATTCATATCATTAGCCCAGCAGAAAGCGATATCCGCGGAGGTATATGACGTGTGCTTCTGTAAAACTTGCATTATTCACTATTGCTTACTAAATTAAAAATTGTTCAAAATTCGTCGTTGTTCGATTATGAAACTATCTCAACCAGAAGGAATATTGAGTTGAATGTACGGACAAAAATATAACTTTAGGTTTTTTTGCTTTAAGATTAATACTTTAAACCATAAAAATGGAAGTGTGAACGATTACCAGTGTATTTCAGTTTTATTTCGAAAGTCTATATTTGGAATCATGTAATGTGCTCGCTAAATACACGGCATAAGTTGATGGTTTTAAACTAGAGCTTATTTTACTACTTGTATAATTTACACATTTAAAACATAGCTTATTTATTTCGATCGTATTCCATATTTATCCCATCGATTCGTTCTTCTAAACAAAATGGAAATTTGCCAAATATTATTTTTAAGCCCTATAACAATTTGTGTTTTTAAACCTCATTTGTGAAATGTTAAGTTCAAAATGACGTGCAACATTGTACTCTCCTCTAATTATTCAGACTACAGTTTAAAACATGGGAAAAAAGGTCTAGATGCTATTATTTAATTACACTTTTAAATTAAATTTTTGTCTAGCATTCATAATGTCATAAGATATAAATAATTACGGAACCATACTTTATGCCTACTCAAAAATGCATTTTGTTGTTTTTTTTATATTTAAGGAATTATAATGCGTATATTCTATGACAGTAAGTAGGTTGATAATTGTAAAAATGTACTATAAGTTTTATTTTTTATGAACCATATTTACATGAAGTGGAATATGCAATAACTGTTTTGAATTTTACGCGTTGTACTATGATTTAATCCAATAGCAGAACTAGATTGCAAGTCACCGATCGTCATGCAATATTGTTCTATCTGTAACAGTAAAATAATATATTCGCATTGTAGTGGGAAAAGTCGTCAAGGCTAAGTTTTGTTTATCGTTTTTATAAGTATCGAGTTTTAATTTCGGGCTAATCAATTGGTTGGAGAATCGATTGGTCGGTAAATCATTCGCGAAATAACAACAAAAAGTTAGATGTTTTCAAAAATGAAGAAAAGTTATGTATAACAGATTTATTTATATTGTACATTTTAAAATTGAGTTCGAAGTAAAAAATGAAATAAAAAGTTCGATTGCTTTAAACTCTGATATTGAATATGTCTGCCTACCTGAATAATAATTACCTTCAAGTCAAATATAGATATGCGTGAATCATCGAATACCAATATCCAACTCGCTTAACAGGCACTTAACTCACTTCAAGATAACATAGTTTATTGAACATTAAAGGTTTTAAGAACGCGGTTTACATATACAATGTTTCAATATAATTTGTCACGCATAATGTACTAAAACTGACACAGGATCCGAAATTACTCAAAATTTTAACGCATTAAAGGTAATATAAAGTGCCATTTTGATTATACTTGCAAATTAACCACTTACAGAACTTTATTAAACAGCAATTATTAACGCAGTTTTCCACTTTAACGTGGATTTAACTATTGCTTTATTAAAATACTAAAACAACAGCCTGCATTGCTGCTCTGGATTCAAAAGGCAAAACACTGATTTCTTCTGCTCTGGGAAATAGAATAGTCTTTTAGCAGCCTTGCAGGTGGATTCAATATCAGCTAATTCACGATGGAAATCTTAAATTATTTGTTAACTGGGATGGAACTCTGGCAAAAGTTGTACAATTTTGCGCCGTTTTATCACTGATAGGGAAAACATCGGTAAAAACATAAATCCATTCTGACGATGGATTCTTTCTAGCAATAATTTGCAACGCCACAGCCTTAATATTTTGAAGAAGGAAGTCTACTTTATAGTTTTCTATACTAGAAAGGAAATTGTTTATTAGAAGACTATGCCTTTATTGTTAATATTCAGGTCTCCAGAACTGTATGATCGATCTGTTTCGGCTGAATAAGAGAGTTTAGATGTGCATTTGATTTAAAATAATCTTGATATGAGTTGAGATAGCTGCATCGCTGGCAGAGCACGGTGCTTTATTTTTCACCGTGCTTGGTTTCTTTTTCTTTTTGTCACTGGCTGTAGAAAATATAACCATAAGACTGATATATGTTGTCCAGTATAGTATTAATTAAATTTTACTCGGTGCCTAAAAAAGTTCCCCAGGATACAAAGCCGTTTAGTGGATTTTTTTCCATTATTTTCTGCCAGCGTACCTTGTTGCCTAGGAACATACCGAGGCATATAGTTGAGTTAGTAAATATATAATGACATATCCAATAGTGAATTTAGCCTATATATGTTCGCAGCCCATCTCATACTCAAGTGCATGCTTGTAAAATGTATATGTATCCCGATTTCTAGTCGTTGGAACTTTTCCAATGCCTCTGAACTAATACCCCCACATGATTAATGAACTTCTATGGCCATTTCAACATTAAATTAATAAAACTTAAAAGATTACGTTTGATAATAATTTTGTGTTTGAAATTTTCTTACTTTTTTAGGTGTATCTATCGACAGTATTTAAGCTATTTTGTCTTCGTCTGAACTAAAGTAGAAATAGATTTGATCTTTTGGCCTCTATAGAAAAATAGCTATGTGTTTATAAATATATCTAACAAATTATTTATAATTATATAATATTATCCGCACAGTTTTCAACAGCTTCCAATTTGGGCATGTTTCAATCAGCGCTTAAAAATAAATAAAAATCATTCTAGAATGATAATAATTTCCCGATTTATATTGGTTATAGTTTGCCAGCTTTTATAGTTTGGTCCGTGAGAAAAGCAGATAGCAACTGCTAGGGTTGCCTACGTTCATAAATATATCGTAATAGTTTCAAGATTGAAATGAGTTTATTTTATTTCTCATAAACCCAAGGGAGAATCGCCGCATATTAAGAATAAAGTAAATACAGAAAGAGGAAATTAACATATTCTCTTTTAAATAAATAACACAATACTGAGTTCCTTAATGGCCGCAAATAATTTCATTATAGTGCTGGCTATAAAAGACACATATGTATATATATATATATATATATATATATATATATATACATATATATATATATATATATATATATATATATGTATATATATATATATATATATATATATATATATATATAAAAGACTTGAATTGGGACAAACGATTAGTAGTAGCTTCATAAATATTAAAAATTGATCTGCGTGCAGAAGCTATTTGCTTACATCGAGCTTCTGAATTTCTTTCAATACTTTACAGTATTTAGGACAAAATAAAGGGATTTGTATTTTTTACATCAATACCACATTCCCCGACAAGCTCGTCGCGGATAACTTAATTAAACATATTATGTAGGACGATGTTTGAAAGCTATGCGTTTTCCTTTAAGTAAGATATATTATAAATAAAATAATTCCACGCTCTGCATAATTTAATATGGAAATAATTTTAAATATCAATCAGACACAGTAGACTATTTCATAACTATCGGATCAATTTATCTAGCACAACTATGCAAGGAAGATTTATTTCAGAACCCAAATATATTATTTATGTAATTTTTGACGCGCTTTTGAAATGAAAGTTCAATTAAATATTTGAGTACGATTTTTACCTGAGGTACTAAGATATTGTGCAGTACGTTCGAAGTCTTCCAAACAAAATACAAGAAGTATGAATTATCTGTTCAACGGTCAAATATGATGGATACACCAATAAAAAGAACCATTTTAGTGCAAATTAAAAAGTCTTATGTATATTAATGATAACATTTATTGTTTAGGTTCTTTAGATCATAACGCTATATAAGATTTTGTTTAAAAATATCATATAATTCTAAAACAAGCAAACAACTTGTATAGAACCTCCCTTTTTCGCTCTGTATATTCCCTTGACTGGAAAGAGTCAAGGGGATATGCAGAGCATCCACGACGCTTTACTATACTTGTCGCTCTTATGCATCACATGTCGCTTCATTCCATGTCTTATCGATTTTTTTCAAAACAATTACTTTTGATATTTTGAACCAAAGACTATTTGGGATTTGGACGGATTGTCTTCCGAATCACAGGTGCTACTTTCCCTTTTGTGGGTTTGAATCCAAAACCTATTCGGGGTTTGACCAGATTCCCTTGTGAACCTATGGCTAACTTAAATATATTTGAGGCGTTTTATTCGATGCTCAATCGAAACTGCCTCGCATAGTTATAGGAAGTATCGACGTATATTAAAAAAAAATTAAATCTGTTTGAAAAATCTAACATGGTCGGAAATTATTTTTGAAAGAATGAGTTTAGTATTTAGGTCATTACGTTTTTTACTTACGTTCTTCAACCAATATAACTATAAATTTTTACCCACTTTACGTTTGTTTAGAACAGTCAGCTGGATTCCCACTTGGTCGTTTTTTCGTTATATCATTTTACGGCAAAAAATATTAAATTAATAGTTTATTATTTTTTTTAATATTTTAGACTTAATAGTTCACTTCCAGATTCTAATGGTTTTACGCTTAATTGCGGGATTATGTTATTACATAAACAGCTTGTACAATTCAACAGCGGTTTTAGACCTTCACTTACTATCTTTCATCTATTATTATTATTATATTCCCAGGAACTAGTAAAAAAAAGAAAATCGAGCCATCATAAATATTGTATAACTGTAACTCATATCTTAAACTGATGAAAGCTTTTAAGGTTTTAAGACTGTTTAATACAATGCGTCAATATAAATGAATTAAGTTATAAACGTTTGTATATAAGAAATATAGCTGAGACACTGACACACGTAAAGTATCTTGTGTATAGTGTAATAGAAAGGAAATCGTTAAGTCGGAAAGAACCGACAGTACACGAAGCTAACCGAATTCAGTCGAACCGACAAGACGCGAAGCTGCCCAAATGGCAAATAAGACGTGAAATTGACCGAAATGAGTGGGAAAGAGCATACAAGATTCAAAGCTCGCCGAATGACAAGACGCGACGTGCAATGTTTTAACTCGAATACAAACACGCGATTATAAGAAAAAATACTATTAAGATGAACATTTGCTTACACAATTTGAGAATGAGAATAAAAGCAGACAATTCATACATTGCCCAGAAGAAAACGGTAAAGGCCGCCACTGCTATTTTAATATATTTTTAGAAATTTGTGTTCTGTGACATTGGGACAATTATAGTCTCTTATTTTTGTTTGATGTTTGTTTCCGTAATTAAACAAGTTGCAAAATAAACCATTCATATTTAAAAAAAAATGAAACTTAATAAAATGCAACCTTCATATTTGCAATTTTCAGAAGTGTGAAGAAAAACACAAACTATCAGGTGTCTAAGCTTGACAAGGAAAAAATCGGAGTCAATTCTTCGGTATGCTTATTTTAACAAAAAGTCGGATGTTTGAACTATTATGATCAAATAATATTTCCAAACGTAAAACAAATTTCCAACGCTGCTTCTTAAAGATTTATATAAATTCAATCCAAAGATATTTCATTAACTCACAAACGGTTTATTCAGGCTCCTATTTTCCGTAAAAATGTAACTTGACAACGCGGAGATACCAACCTCGATAAATTCGACGGCACAAGCGCTGGCAGGAGATTAGGGAAACGATCTGAAGAAATCGTTCAATCTCCTTCATCGTTCAACTAAACCCGTTTAAGCAAAGGTAAGGGCGTGTTTTACGCTTTAAAAAACATATTGAATTCTCCAGCCACGAACTACAGTGTACGCTTCCAGACTGCGTGTGAGTTAATTTCGTATAATCTCCTTGGAATCTTTTAGGAATCACCTCTGTTTCTTTCAATGGCGTCATTTTTTTTTCTCACTGAATCTGACATGTACTTTATTTATCCTAAAGCTATATTTTATGTGTTTTTTTTAATAAAAATTAATGTATAAGCTTATTTTGATTAGTGCAATGTACATTGTTACTCAATATTTCGAAACAAACATCTATTTGGTCACTCCTTAAATTTAATACAAAAATAAGAACTATAATTTCTTCCAAAATCACGCAAATGGAATTGTTAAATGAAATCTGGAATCAAGGAAATTTAAAAATCAAGCACATAATATTTTTACTTGCTATCTTACATACCTTCACGACTATATTAGTATTTATGTACTAAGATCGTATTAGATAACTTATTTTTGCTTGTCAAATATCATTGTAACTATTAAGAACTGAAGCTTATTTTCTTAACAGAAATAGGTCAATAGGAAGTAACTTTATTACGGTACAGTATAATATAAAATATACTACCGATTACATTTTACAAAAACAATATCTAATTGATATTTAATTCACAATTAAGTGAAACGACGTGATGTAGTATTATTTCTACTTTCTTTAATTTTTTTACCACGACCTAGGTTTCGTTATACTATAATATATTCAGGTGGACTATTAGCAATCTTTGCAATCCTGAAGATATTGTAATACAACGAAACCTAGGTCATCGTAAAGAAATTAAAGAAAATAGAGATAATACTACATCACGTAGTTTAATTTAATTGTGAACAATGAATTTCGATAAAATTAACGCCAAATATAATCAATATTTTATATTTAACTACTAATGACTTTTATAATTAAAGAAATTAATATTTTGTAAAATTTTATGCATTAAAACGAATTACAAAATTATGTAGAAAATAATATTTATTTTGTTAACAGTACTATGCAACGCACATATTCAACAGCCACTCTATTGGAACGTAATTTTATGTGTCATTTAAAAAGCTTACGTTTAAGTCCATTTCCATTTTGAATTTTGTGATATCTATAGTGTAAACATAATAATTGATTAATGGGAGTTAATGGCACATAACATAAAAAAGTATTTTCACGACAGTACTACGTTACGTAGTCAACGATGAAACAGAAATTCATGGTCTTTCAGAATGTCAAAACTATTGTTTCCTGTATATTAAAAAAAACATTTTTTTTTTATTTTACAACTTTTATTAAAACTAGTTACATAACTAGCGATTAATTTGTTTCTGAATTTATATACTATGTGCTGACTAAACTAAGATTTTCCTTTGAATCACTTAGTGTTCTAATGTCTAACAAGCTCAAAAGGTTTTAAAAAAAACATTCCCCACTTTTTACTGGAATCAGTCTTGGAAAGATTGTTTTTTCCTTATTTATCAATATTAAAAACAGACACTATTATCATTTCGAATAATATTTAGAGGCTCTTTTAAATTATAATATTTAGAGGAGATTATATATAATTATAATAACTTTTTTCTTAACTTTTTTCCAATTTATTAATTCGAAATCGCAATTGTTTATCTCCTACAGCCATTAAACATTAACATTTGTAAACATAATCTTAAATTATCCTAATTGTAACTATCTTAAATAGACACATATATAGCCTTATAAAGGGAATAAAAATAAGTAAATGTCACTAGTGAATGAATTATTTACTAGTAAGTAAATAAATAAATAAATAAATATGTGTGTGTATATATATATATATATATATATATATATATATATATATATATATATATATATATATAGGAATAGCGTTAATGTAAAGCCTATCGAATAAATGCATTCCACATGGAAAATGAAACGGATAATCTTAAAACGATAGAATCCGTTTAGACTTGTAACCCACAGTGACACAGTGCCAGTGTGAAAGGACAATCAAATATTACTCCATCAATATTGTTATCTCTCTTTTCGTAGTAAATAAATAGAAAAAAATATCGAATAAAATGTAAAATTAAACACCGCAACATGTTCATAAATATGACATGTCATAGCCGGATGTTTTCCGGACATAGTCAGGTAATAAAAACATTGTCCTAACGTAAGGCTGTAACTGTAGACAACTACATACCATGAGTTACAATTTAAATTAATAACGATAATTAAATATACCAAAGGATGCTAATGACATGTCTACATAATATAACTTCATCACCAAACATATTTCAAATTCAAACTAGTACTAAAACCAGACATTTCAAAATACACAAATGAAATAACGATATAATTTACACGTAATTGACACATATCATATGTGTCAATAATGGTAGGAAAATTTGTTTTAAATGAAAGTCTATAAAAATGAAAGAATATATTTAAATCAAATTTACTTTAAGGTATTAAGTCACACAAAGGCTATAAATTTTGATTGGAAAAAAATTGGCAAGTGTATAAATATTAAAATGTTTATCAACGTACAAAAAGTTTTTACTAACATAGAGCTTTTAAATTTCTTTCATTACATGCCGGAAAAAACATTTCCGGAAAAAACAAAGCGGCTTTTATTTTTTGCATCGATGCCACTTCCCCGAGTAGGTCACCGTGGGGAACTTAATTAAGCATATGTAGGAGGGTGTTTTGAGAGCTTTGCATTTTCCTTTCGGAAACAATATTATTAATGAAATAATTCTGCACACCGCGTAGTTTGTATATGGAAATAACTTTGAATATCAATCAAAACACAGTAAAATATAGAAACTAGTGGGTTAAAAATAAATTATAAATACGCACAAAAATTCTAATATTCGTAGAAATTATTATGAAATACACTAAAAAAATGCGTTTGCTGTTTAGTCCTATCATAAAGAGCAATATGTAATTGGTAACTTTCGTTCAAAACTTAACAGAGCTAAAAGATTTCGGTTTCTTGACACTTGTACGCAACACTCACTGCTAGTTCGGTTAGTTCTTCGTAATATCATTTCACGAGGACAAAATATTGAATTAATAATTCGACGTTTTTTAACAATTTCAATGAAATAATAGCTCGATGACCATAAAAAGTGTTGCGTTTGATTTTGGAATTATATTTTTAAATAAACAACCCACACAACGCACCCACAGTTTTAGTCAATCCCTTATTATATTCCCAGGAAATAAATTGAGAGAAAAACAATTGAACAGTTACAGGACGCCTGGCAGATGTGAATAATTTTCATTTTTGTCATTATGACTTTTGAAACCACTGTAACGCATATTTTAAATTAATAAACGCTTTTAACATTTTAAGATAAATTATTATAAAGACCGATATCAATAAGTAAAGTTGTTAACGTTAGAAGATGTGAAGCTGACTGAATAGTAGACAAAATGCGAACCTGACCGAAAGGCAAGACGCGACATAACATTGGAAAGTTTTAACTCACACCCAAACTCACCATTAGATGTTTCGCATCGGTAAATAATAAAAACTAATCAAATAGATTTTTTAAACTTCGTGTGTTAAGGAAGACTGCATTTATAATAGAAATACTTGTGATATGTTGTTTGCTTGACAAAGCTATGAAACTAGGTATAGTAGGCGAACAAATAAAAAAATTGAGTCATAAAATATTGCTTTGTATCTCTAGAGGTACAGAATCGTGTAGAAATTCATGTCAGATAGACAAAGCATTAAAGATAATAGACCGCACATAAATTAAACAGAAAATGCAACAAACGTTACGGAAGTAACCTCTTTAACACATTTACCGATATAATTGAAAACTGAGAAAAGAACTGACAAGATCGTAGAAGATAAATTGTACATTCATCAGAATAAAACTCTAAACGCCTCTCACCGCATTTTTAAATGTATTTTAAAAAAAATTATTCTGTGATATTTGAGATAACTGGAGATCGCTTATTTTTGTTTTATATTTATTTCCTTAATTGGAAAAATTACAGAACCATTCTTACGCGAAGAAAAAATTAAAACTTCATGAAATGCAACCTTCGCTTTTGCAATTATTAGATGTGGAACGCAAAATAAGAACGATTAGTTGTATAAACTTGAAAACAAACCATAGATATTCATTCTGTGATATGAACATATTTTAAACGAAAATCTGAGGTACAAACTAATATGTTCGTTTAATATTTCCAAACCTAAG